>APFE030246027.1:1895-14515 GCA_000404065.3 Pinus taeda
GTAAAAATGGCTTTCTTGAATGGAGATCTAAAAGAGAATGTTTTTATGTCCCAGCCTGAAGGATTTGCTGTGAAAGGACATGAACATAAAGTATGCAAACTGGTGAAGTCCTTATATGGCCTCAAACAAGCACTGCGAGCTTGGTATGAAAAACTAACTGAGTATCTTCTGAAACTCAATTTCAAACATTATGATCTTGATAATGCAACTTTATTTTTATTTGTCAAGAAAGTTGGCAAAACAGTTGTATATCTTGTGGTATATGTAGATGATCTTTTAATGACAGGGAACAATGAAAGCTACATTGCATCCATAAAGAAATAATTGGGGAAAAGTTTTGAATGACTGATTTGGGCTATGTTCATTACTATCTTGGCATTGAAGTAACCCAACATCCAAAGTCCATATTTCTTTCTCAAAAGAATTGGAGATTTGTTAAACAGATTTGGCATGACAGAGTGCAATCCTCTTTCTACTCCAATGGAACAAAACTTGAGGCTCACATCTATTGAAGGAAAGGAATTTGAGGATGCACAAAGTACAGACAACTTATAGGAAGTCTCATCTATCTCACTACTACTAGACCAGACATTTCATTTGTTGTTGGAATCCTCTCCAGGTTTATGCAAAAGCCTTGTGAGGGACAATGGTCTGCTGCAAAAAGAGTTCTAAGGTACTTGAAGGGAACTCAAGACCTTGGAATCAAGTATACACAGGTAGACGACTTCAGCTTGATTGGATACTCTGATTCAGACTTCGATGCAGACAAAGAAACTGGAGTATCTACTTCAGGATATGCTATGAGTCTTGGATCAAGAGTTGCTGGAGATCATGCAAACAATCAGTTCCAGCAGATTCCACAACAGAAGCAGAATACGTGGCAGCAGCTGAAGCAACAAAAGAAATTGTGTGGCTCAGGAAAATCCTTGAAGATTTGCAGGTAAAACAAGTACAATCAACTCCACTCATGATTGACAACACCTCTGCAATAAAGTTGGCCAAGAACCCAAAGTTCCATGATCGTACAAAGCACATCAATACTAAATATCATCTGATCCGACATCATGTTGAGGCCAAAACAATCCATCTCCGTCATTGTTCCTCAAATGAGCAAATTGCAGACATCTTCACCAAAGCACTTGGAAGAGAAAAGCTTGAAAGATTCAGAACGATGCTTGGACTCACCAACATCCCTTCAGATTAAGGGGGGGAATGTTGACACCTAATCCTCAGTGATTGGGAGAATTTGAATGTGAACAGTCATCAAGAAGATGAACTGAACGATCACATTCATGTATATAACAAATAGCTACCTAATGGAATAAATGAATCAGTTTTTCTAGAGTTACTCCTGGCCTGACAAGTTCATTGTTTTCTGCTTCACTGATTTTCCTGGGTATATGCTGAAGATATTCTTCATACTCGTTATTTGATGCTGAGGATGATAATAGATTTTTATAGTATTTGTAAGCCTCCTCCTTTATTTCCTCTTGACCTCTGACTTCTTTTCCTTCATTATCTTTTATGCTATCTATTTGATTTTGGTTTCTTCTTATCCTCGCCGTATTATGAAAGAAAGTTGTGTTCTTGTCTCCTATTTTGAGCCATAGACTTCGCGATTTTATCCGCCAATCTTCTTCTTCCTTTTTGTTTTTTCTATACATCTCCCAATATGCTTGTTTTTCTTGCCACATGCTCTCCTGTGTTTCCTCTTGCTGCTCCTTTTCCATTTGGGTTTTGTCTATTTTTTATGCTATTTCTAACTTTATTTTTTGTGTTTCTATATTGCTGATCCTTGCCCAATGTTTTATCTCTCTCCTCAGGGATTTTAATTTAGTTTCCCAAACATAGTTAGGTGAGCTAGTAATTGGTGTTGTCCACACTTCAGTTATGATTTTTTTGACTTCTTCTTTATCGTTCGACGTGGAGCTGAATCTGAAAGGAATTGGGACAAGATTATCAGGTTTGTGATATGATGCTATATTGTGGATGATTTTGGATTTTATCTCACTGAACTCAATGGAAACTTTGTCTTGTATTAGAAATATGTCTAATCTTTCCTTGATGTTGTTTTTCCCAATTCTTTTGTTGCTCCATGTGTACTTTCCATTGCTAGGAGGCATGTCCATTAATTTTCATGATTCAATAATAGATTCTAACATTTCCATATAAGGGTTAGCGTTGTATTTTCCCCCAAAATTTTCCTCTGTGCTCAATACCAAATTGAGATCTCCTCCTATGATTATGCCTCTTTTTTGGTCCTGCATAAGATGACTTTTTAGGGTGGACCAATAGACTTCCTTGTCCCTGTAATGGTTTGGGGCATAAATATTTATAATGGAATACTTCTCTTTTGTTTTTTTGTTTTCCATTTCTATTTTTATCCAATGCAACTCTTTGTTTTGTTGAATGAGCTCCCAATTTTCGGTTTTCCATAGTGTGCATATTCCTTCTAAGGCTCTGGTCACTGGGATTGAGGTTCCTTGATAATTTTTGGTTTTTGGTATCATTGTTTCCATTTACTTTTCATTTACCTTTGTCTCCTGGAGCATAAAGATATCAGGTTTCTTTGAAGTTATGATATCTTTCATTGCCTTAATTTTTGGCATACTTCCCATTCCTCTGCAATTCCAGGAGACTATAATCATTATCACTTGATGTTAAGGGTTGAGGGACCTTTCCCTCTGTTAGGGTGGGAGATTTTCTCCTTATTTTCTTCCAGGAAAGTTTCCATAGGTTGTTGGGTGCCCAAAGCCATTTCTTTTGCCACTACTTCATCTCTAATTTCTCCATTAGTTTTTATGCCTGTCCTTTTAGGGTGGTCGTGAGAGGAGAGGAGCTCTTTGGAAAGGGTGCAAGTGATTATGTGATCAAAGGAGGAGGGATGAGGGCTTTGGGAGGTGATAGGAAAGGTAGGGGAGGGATTAGAGGGGAAGGGAAGAAGAGGGGGGAAAGGAAGGAGGAGGGGAGGGAAGATCATGGTCTGCAAGAGAGCCAAAGCAATTAGAGACTAATAGATCCGATAAGGGGGGAGGGATAGAAGATGGAGGGAGGGGAGCTGAGGGAGAGCGGGGGTCTTGAGATGAAATATGTCTGGAAGGGAAGTATGGGGGGAGAGGGGGGGGAGGGACGAGGAAGGGGGGAAGGTAGCTGAAGAGGGAGCAAGATTGGAAACAATAGAGGTTTTAGATTTGGTTGCTAAATTTTTCTTCTTGACCTGCTCCCATTTTGGTTCCTGGTTTTCTATTTCTTTTGTTTCCTGATTTTAGTACATCTATTTGAAAAATGACCATATTCATGACATACCTTACATTTGAATGCTATTTTTTTGTAGTCTAGCTATTGGATGTGAACCCAGTTATCCACTTTGATCTTGATTGCTTCTGGAAGTCCTTTCCCCAGATCTACTTCTACACATATTCTTGTGCATGCATGCATGTTTTCCTTTGGCTCACTTCTGTCAATATATTTCCCCACGACATTCCCTATTGCTTTAGAAGATTCATCTACCTAGCAATGAAGAGGAAGATGAGGGAGCTTCACCCATATTGGCACATCCAGCTCTGGATCGAAGTCTAGAGTCCATATGTTGAGATAAAGCCCTTTTGAATCCATGAAATATGGCCCATTTCTAAAGATTAAGTTTCTGTCATCTTTCGTTTCAAAGTGGAAGGTAAAGTATCCTCTTTCGCAGAATCTTCTGGAGATTTTCCCCATGATAGATGAGGCCCAGTTTCTTTCTACCCATTTGAGGAACGAACGGGAAGAGGGCCAGAGACCAGTGAACTAACCCACAGAACCTCACTCAGAGAGAGATAGAGCTGCGCGGCGAGGACGAGTAGGAGGAAGGTTTATTTCAGGCATTTCATCAGTCTTCTTAACAAACTTTGATATGGATGGCCTAGGACGAGACGGTCCCAATGAGGAGAGCAATGAAGCGAAGGCTTCCACATTTTCTCCCAGTTGTGCTGAAGTTCATGTAGATGGGATAGGGATCGAAGCACCCTTAGGAGGAGGCTCCGCTTGATCCATCATGTACCAAGCGAGGGTTGAAAGCCTCGGGAGTAGGAGGCCCTGAGAGCCAAAGGAGGAGGACGCTCACAGAGTTTGGAAACGTCTGGGCGGGAGTAGAGTGCACTCAAATCTAGTTAGAGGATTTTAGAGTGGGAACCTATTGACCTTGACTAATCTTATATGGAAACATATATTTACTGTACAAAAGGAACGATGCTTACAATTTCTATAATTTGTTTGTAATAATATTTAAAATTAATTTAATTATAATCAACTTATCAAAATTAGTTTTACATTGCAATAAATTTACTATAATTTTTTGTTGTTGTCTTTTACTTCCTAGTTTTATTATACGAGTGACCATATGCAAGATATGTTGCATTGAGTTTTGCATTTAGCAGGTATTTGCGAACTAATAAATTATTATTATGTAACTTGCACACCTATGCAATACTATTCTCAATTAGGACCAAACATGAAAAGCGTATTATTATATATATGCCATTTATACATATTACAATTAACATGAAAAATGTCTAATAATTTCGTAAGCTAATTTTGCAATCTTCATAATAGATAGAATTTTTATAATTAACTTCTTTTATTTTCAAATTTATATGTTTATGTCACTAAATATTTTTACCATTCTATATATACTTAATATAGTTATAACATTTAATATTGCAAAGATCATTTAATATTTTTTCCACATCCAAAACAAATTGCATACAAGTAACTATTTATAAATAATACATTGTATTATTTCTTAATTTTTTAAGTTAAGTTGTATATTAAATGATAATTTTCAAGATTATGAAGGAATCTTGCTCCAAATATATTTTTTACAATTACATTTACAAATCATAGTTGCTAATTATTTTAATATATGACAACAATGATCAAATAGTTTCACTATTTTTTACAAAGGGACAGGGACAAGCTACTATGTAGCACTTGTTTGATTAGTCTTATTCTCTATATTTAAAATAATTTTATTATTTCTTTTTATTTTTTTGGTATATTGCTTTTTTTTGGTAAATTTCTCTTATTTCTTATCATTATATTTAGTTTATTCCTTTCTTTCTAGGAATTGATTATATACATATACACCACTTTCAAATTTTAAATTCATTAAATACCATTATTATTTATTTTTTTATTATTATAAATAAGAATTTTTATATATATATATATATATAATATATTATATATATATATATATAAGAGATCCTTTTCTTTTGATTTTCTTGCTTTTTACAAATTAGTGCTTTCATAAAAATAGAAAAAATATTCTTGTTATTATTTATTGTTTTGTTGTTCTTAATTTTAATAAAGACATTATTTCTCGTCTTTTTAGTTAGTTTAGTTATTTGTATTAATTTCTATTTTGATTTCTTTTCATTTTCATTTTTATCAATTATTTATTTATTTATTATTTCTTTAACATTCCAGTTGAATATTATATCATTTATTTTCTTTCTGTTATAATTAAACCGTTGCTATTGTATTTGATGGTTCACTTAGATTAGACTATTCATCTTAGTCTTGATGATGGACCATAATAAGTGGTTCAAAATGCATTGACCATAAAAACAAATAGGTGATATATCTAGAAAAAGTTTTTATAAATGTATATATTATTTGTTATCTTATGGCTTTGTCGTCTATAACTATCGTGTGTTGCTCATCTTGATGATTGTCCTTTATTCCAAATTTGTTGTCTCAAAAATATTGGAGTTGCATGGACAATTTGAAATACAGATAAATCAGTGAATTCAAGAAGCGTTAAATCATTTGGGACTGAGTATTAACTGAATAACGGAGTAATCCAAATAGTCACATGAGAATAAATCCAGAATGTTCACTTTATAAGGAATAGATCTGTTGTGCTTATCATGGAGTGATAGGCCATAGTGAATTTAGATCATTTTCGAAACATGATTTCTAAGGCATCAATGGAAATGCATATGTTTTCTATAAAAAGGAATGCGCAAATGCAATTCTATACCAACATAATCTATTCCATTTAAACAATTTTTCATATGCTATAGAAGACTCCTTATTTGATGATATACAAATTCTATTGCATTTTAGATCACTGGGAACAAGAGAAGGAACAACTTGTGGAGAGTTGGGTGAATGAAGTTAAACATAAGGATGATACCATTAAAGGAGTTCAATCATTATTAAAGGAAAATAAAAAAGAACTACATTCCTTGCAAATATATATACAAAATACTACATTAAGAAGAGAGACACTTATGCAAAGAGTAAAATCTGGGAATTGCTCAATGAAAGAATAAGTAGGATTAGACCTTATGTGAACATTATGCTTCAATGTGAAACAATTATGATTTCTAATGCTCAGGTGGACATGAATAAACTACAATCATAGTCACTTATCTCTTTTCATATTCCACTATAAAGTTGTCACAACTTCTTCATCATCCTCAGTCACAATAAGCTGATAATTGAGCATATAAGACAAAGAGTACCTTAAATTCTCTTGCCATAAAGAGTACATCTATAAGCTATGAGTTTCTCATGGATGTCAACTGAACTTGTTGTTTCATACCTTTCTGTGTACTAAACATAGGCCTTTGGTGTTGTAAAGATTATGGGTTTATTCAGTGATACTGTATAATGCTTTTTCCTGCAATGCTGAAACAAGAATACTTAGGCTTTGTCTTCCATTTCACTTATGAATCTAAATGAGAGTCCATATTTCCTTGGTTTGTGTTCTCTCATTCATTTTGATTTGGACAACATTTAGACGAGAGGAACCTGCTACAATTTCTTCTTACGACTGATTGTTTCTCTCAATACAACAATAAAAATCAAATGACTTGCATTAACATATTTTCTCTTTGTCTCTTCTATACTTTTGAGCATATTTAGCCTATTTTTCGATGTCTTTGGCATACACAATGTAACAATGCAATAACTTTGTAGCATGAACAAAGAAATGTTAGAACTCTGCAACATTAACAAAGAATAACCATTAGCATACTTCAATAAGTTTTATTCACTTAAGCCCTAAATACCTGATCATTTCACCATTACTCTGGTACAAATACTTATGATTTCAATAATACTTGTCATTAAGATTAGAAAAGATGTTTGGCGCTAGACTGTTCATTGAACAAATGTGGCAATTATTTCCATCTAAACGTGAAATTACCTTTAATCTATGCCACTTTAGCGCATTATGATGAAATGTTGTAGTTGTTTACATGGATAGATGATATAGATAAGATCCTTACATGTAACCCCTATGACAATGACACGTGTTAACTGAAAAAGTACACATACTAATCAATAGATTATTTGAATTCTTAATGGCATTTATTTTGAAGCATTGAGTAATGAATATTGGTTATGAACAAATCAAGAAGGTGCAAAGGGATTTGCATCCAATATGCATCGCAATAGGTTGTTGGAATGAGAGGAGATACCACGTACAAAAAGCCATGTTTGAAAAATAACAAAACAAATTCCCGCACCTTCACAAACGTTTCCACACTAGTGCCTGTAACAATGAGACATGTTAACTAGAAAAGGACCTACACGAATGCTTCTGTTAAATGATATAAAGATCTATGTCTTGCGGATTCTGTTAGGTTGTGCTCTTTGCTTACTCTAAATGATACACTGTGAATTTGCACCAAGAAATGAATCACTATGTATCATGTGGCTACTATGTTGTACAACCACATTTCACCTATTTTGGCTAAATCAACATCCATAAATCATGTATTGCAATTTCCACATTTTCTTGTTTTGGGTGATATGTCATTTCTTTGCATACTATACTTGCTACAATGGCTACTACAAACTTAGGTTAATTTAAAACTGTAAAACACTAATTTTCACATTATTTGACATACATATTTTCCCATTCTACAACTACGTTATGCCAAAATGTCGCATAAAATCAAACAACCTCCCTTAACGTGAATTAATTCTTTTCGGATTTTATTAGGCGAATCAACCCGTAATTAGGACATCATTCCAATTCTTACTAGCATTTACTTTAAAGCATTGTGTAATGATTATCAAATGTAAACAAATCAAGAATGTATGTAGTAATCATAAGTGCTGACACATACAAAAAGCCGTTTTAACTTACATTGAATGACATGTTTAACAAGCATTTAAATGAGGCTTTCATGCCACAAAACACTACTCCACCAGAATTTAATTTTAGTTTTAAATAAACCATAATTTAATTTTCTATTGTTTCATGCTATGCTAAAAATTGGCATTTTAAAACTAATCTCATAACTTTAAAACTAGTTTTGTAACTTGACTCCATAGGGTGGAAAGCTTCTATTTTTTTAATGTTTGGAATAAAGGATGTGTGAAGAGATATATGTGCGGGAGAATCATTATACGCCCACTTCCGCACCTACGCACACATTGTGTTTGATGCACACTTCCATCCCGCACAAACTGTAAAATGTCAATTTTCACGTTATTTGAGACAAATATTTTCCCATTCTGCATTTTTTTTCACCAAATGTCACAGAAACTCAATCAACCTTCCATGACGTTCATATTTTAAAATTAACTTTCTAACTTGACACCACAGGGTGGAAAGCTTCTAAAATTTCAGTGCCAAGAATAAAGGATGTGTGAAGAGAAATATGTGTAGGATAACCATTATACGCCCACTTCCACACCTACGCACACATTTTTCTCGCCACACACTTCTTCCGCAGACTTCCATCCTGCACAAACTATAAAACGTTAATTTAAACTCAATAAACCTTCCACAACATGGATTAATGCATATTAAAAAAATAATTAAGGCTCAATCTCACAATTAACAAAAGATGCCTTACCGATAAATGCATGTCTTTTCAATGTTTATTAGGTGAATCGATATGTGATTAGGGTATGGACCTCCCGTGACGCAAATTAAGAATTTTCGGCATTTTTTAGGCAATATTCGACAGGTAATCAAGGTATCGTTCCAATGCTTACTAGCATTTACTTTGACGCATTTGTACAATGATTACTAGTTCTAAACAAATCAAGAACGTACAAAGGGCTTCATAGCCAGTATCTGTCACAACAGATTGTAGTAATTGGAAGTGCTGACACGTACACAAATCTGTATCAATGTACATTGAATGTCATGCTTAACAAACATTTAAACAAGGATTTCATGCTTAAAACACTACTCTGCCATAGTTTAATTTCATTTTCAAATAAATCATAATATAATTTTCTATTGTTGCATGCTATGCTAAAAATTGATATTTTAAAATTAATCCCATAACTTTAAAACTAATTTTGTAACTTGACTCCACACGGTGGAAAGCTTTTAAATTTTTAGTGTTGGGAATAAAGGATGTTCGAAGAGCAATATGTGTGGGAGAACCATTATAAGCCCACTTCCGCACCTGCACACACATCTTCCCGCTGCACACTTCTTATGCACACTTCCATCTCGCACAAACTGTAAAACGTCATTTTTCACATTATTTAACATAGATATTTTCCCGTTCCGCAAAAATGTTTTCACGAAATGTCACATAAACTCAATTAACCTTCCGCGACATTCAAATTTTAAAACTAATTTCATAACATGACTCCACACGGTGTAAAGCTTCTAAATTCTCAGTGTCCAAAATAAAGGATGTGTGAAGAGCGATATGTGTGGGAAAACCATTTTACACCCACTTCCACACCTGTGCACACATTTTTCCCACTGCACACTTCTTTCACACACTTCCATCCTTTACAAATCGTAAAACATTAATTTCACTATATTTTACATAAATATTTTCGTGTTTTGCAAGAATGTTTTTGTGAAATATCACATAAACTCAATCAACTTTCCACGGTGTAGATTAACACATATTAAAAATTTAATTAAGGATTAATATTAAAATTAACAAAAGATACCTTGCCGATAAATGTAAGTCTTTTCAATATTTATTAGGTGAATCAATACGTAATCAAGACATTGTTAGATTGCTTAATATTTTTAAAGCATTGTGTAATGATTATTGTTATGTAAACAAATAAAAAACGCCACAACCAACATCCATTACAGCAAACAGAAACACCACATACAAAAATACGTTTCAACTTACTTTGAATGACAGGCTTAACAAGCATTTAAACAAGGCATTCACGCCATAAAACACTGCTTTTCCATAATTTAATTTCAATTTTAAATAAATCATAATTTAATTTTACATTGTTTCATGCTACATTAAAAATTGGCATTTTAAAACTTATCCCATAACTTTAAAACTAATTTTAAATTCATATTTTAAAATTAATTTTGTAAATTGACTTCACAAGGTGGAAAGATTCTAAATTTTAAGTTCACAGATTAAAGGATGCGCAAAGAGCAATATGTGCAGGAGGACCATTATACGCCCACTTTCGCACTTGCACACACATTCTCCCTGCTGCACACTTCTTTCGCACACTTCCATCCCTCACAAACTGTAAAATGCCAATTTTCACTTTATTTGACACAAATATTTGCCCATTTCGCAATAACATTTTCACGAAATGTCACTTAAATTCAATCAACCTTCGCGGCATAGATTGACACATATTTAAAGATTAACTAAGGCTTAATCTTATGATTAACAAAAGCTACCTTACTGATAAATGTAAGTATTTTAGTTGAGTTGAGACATAATGAGAACAACGTTTGACTGCTTAATAACATTTACTTTGAAGCATTGTATAATGATTACTTTTGTGTAAACAAATACAAAAACGCTGCAACTAGTATTTGTTACAACGAGAAGAAAGGTTGATGGGGATTTATTTTTTAATCAAAACAATAATTATATTAATCAAAATCGCTACAAGAAGTTAGTAATATCATATTCAAATGACATATATCAAATTCATTAAGTTGGAACAAGGGACATATATCTAGGCTAATTGATATTATTTCTAGCATTTTATCTAAGCTATAATTCTAAGTTTTCCTACATGTGAATAGTTTTATAAAACTACCTAGGATATCAACAATAAGAAAAAACATATAGCCATTATTTAAAACTTAGCACTATCATGTATTTCTTGTCCCCATTGAGTAGGGGGGTCATGATCCTCTATTTCCATTGGATCTTTTGACTAATGGATGGAGTCTTCTTCCACATGAAGTGCATGAGCCAAATGACCAATCTCTACATTTTTGGATATGAGAGGTAGGAAGTCCATTCTCTGAGCCAAAAGGAGGGATATGAAGCTTCCAGACACAACTTCGATATTGTCAGTCTGCAGACTTTGGGCTTGAGGAAGATTCATCATAAGGGCTTTATGAGTTGCTTAATTTCATTCCATTTCCACTAGCTTTGCAAAAGTTGTTGATAAGGTCGTGTTATTGGCCTAAATAACTTCTTCTTACCAATGATGCACCTTGCTTGATAGATAATGTAAGTAGGATAGAAACAAAGTTAAATAAGAAAGAATTGTAGAGTAGACCATACCATCCCTAGATTGAAGATAAATCCTCTTTCCCTTAACAAGTGCAATGCGTCAAGAGGAGTTCAAAAGCACTAAAGCACCATTAACATGGGTAGTTAGAAGAAATCAAGAATCTAGTGGATGCTTGGTGATATAGATATCTAGAATTTGCATGAGAGGCTAGGGTAAATAGTGGCTCCACTAAGTAGACCTGTACAAAGGCCTTGATTCCTTAGACTTGTAGGCAAGATGAGTGATTTCCTTGTTGTAGGAGCTTGCACTTATGAAAATTGGAAAATAAACCCTCACAGAAGCCCCAAGAAACCCTTCTTACAAGTAAATGGTTGATAACAAACTACCTGTGTGATGGATCTAGAAGAAGTTTCTCGTCATAATGAATGTGTTCACTTTCCAAGATATAACGCTGAGGACTGATGCACCACTTGAATTACTCACGTGCAGGTTGAGTTCAAGTATGTGAAATATGATGAATGTACATGTCCTCTACGCATGGCCTTGAAAAACCCAACATGAGCAGAGTACCGTATGATGCATGTGAGGGGAGAGGAAGTGGTGGTAGAATTCATTTTGGAAAACAACACGATATCATAACCCCATTAACTATTAAATCACCTTCTTTCAATGTTGAGCCAACCTTCAACCAATGGTTAGTTTCTATATTGTGCTTGCATTTGACACGATAAAACCACACTTTGTCAAATTGTCTAACTAGAAACCTAATTCTCATGAGGGAATTCAGCTTCATATTCCTTAAGAGGGCCATTCTCGTCATCACTCTATTGACCAAAATTTAATCTCCTAGCACAAAAAGAAATTTTAATTGTTATTCTAGTGCTAATGGGAGACCTTATCAAAGTGATAATACTTCCATTAAAATATTAGAAATTTTGCCAAAACCTTTGTGAAATGTATTATTTTATTACCTCTAATGTTGACTCCGGCCAAAAGAAATTCAACATCACCAACAAAGATTTTAATAGTTCTTCTAGTGCTAATGAAAGACCGTATCAAACTGCTAATGCTTCCATTAAAATATTAAGAATTTTGCCAAAATCTTATATGAAATGTATTATTTTATTACCTCTCATATTGATTCCCACCCTTATCTGCTATTATAATTTTTCCCTTTCTTTTAAATA
>APFE030246027.1:27994-61469 GCA_000404065.3 Pinus taeda
TTTAGTGTGGTTCACGAACACCCTGGTCAGTGAGTGGTTGCTATATCCACGGAAAAATCTGGACTAATCGCCCCTCGGCCTACTGGCAAGGCCTAACCCCAAGGGTTAGCTCATTTGGTCGAAAATCGTGCCTCGCCATCGGGAGGTCACAGGGTCACAAAATTCCAACCCTATCTCCAAAGTGAAAGATTTGTTGGGTCTTCCATACAGGAAATCTTAGAAACTCCTATACCCCAAAGGGAATTGATGAGAGGTTGGGGAAGGATGTGCCTCTCCCTGCTTCCAAGATAGGGGTCATCTTGAATCCTCACCTTGCTTCCGCTACCTATGTGCCATGCTAACCCTGAGCCAATTAGCCTAAAGGAGTTCAATTAATCTCTCCAGATAAATGAAATATTTGACTGAGAATTATCTTGTCTTCTTATCCAATAATGACATGAGTGACTCATGGATGAAAGTGACGGATGGTCTATGCCCTATGAAGAAGTCCTGAAATATGTAGACTTTATGACAAAGAATAAATTCATGACATCAAAGGAAGGATTTCTACAAGAAATTGGTTGTCCCATGATCTTTACCTAAAAGAACTATTGGAAGCAAGTCCTTGGTCAAGAGGGAGCTTGGAAATTCCTTGATTAAGAGGGATATTTGGTACGTTCCTTTTATTGAATGGGTTAGTCATCCCTGGTTAAGAGGGAGTGACAAATATGGTTCTCTACTTCATGTGTCATGCACTAGACCAAGGCTAACAACTGTAAGTCTTAGTGAAGGCCATGAGGAAAGATAGGCACTGTAACAGCCTTGGTGAAAATTCCATGTAATAAAATTTAAAACAATAGCCATGATTGATGGGACACTTATTCCAAGCTAAATATTGGGCAAGACATCCTGGGGGTGTTCATTTGGTTGTTTATGGCTAAGGAAATTGGAAAGAAAATGGTTAAGGCTTTGGAAAGACAAAATGGCATTTTTGGCACAATTATTTATGAAAATAATGGAAATTAGGAGAGAAAGGAGGTGAAAGGTCACATGTTGCAAGTGAGGAGAAAAAATGAAGGGAAATAATGGAAAATGAAGAAAATAAAGGCCTCATTCATAAAAAGGCTTCTATGGATCAGTTGGTAACCCTTTTTCAGTCGATTTTTGGAGCTCTCCCATCATTCTCTCCCTTTATCTCTCACTCTTGGACACTTAGAGTTTTTCGGAGCATTTTAGCATTGGATAAAGAAAGGAAAAGAAGGCAAGAGGAAGCAAAGATCAAGCAGGGAAAGGTAGGATCAAGCAGCTACAACAAGCTTCATTGCAGGTATAGACTTGCATGTGTATTTTCCTTGCTAGATTTGACATGCATGGTATTTCACGTAGTTCTTTTCTATCATGGCATGGGTTTTTCCAGGTGTGACAATGTTCTTCAGCCTAGCCTTGCCATTTCCTGATAGCTTTGATGAGATGGGTTTATCATATTCGGTTAATGTGGGATGGTCGGATGGATTCAAAGTTGAGTGGGGTAGATATCTGAACTAACAAACACATGGTCTAGTGGTCCCTGAACTAGACTGTGGATCATAGTAAAGCCACTCACCTAGTAACCCATGAACCAGAATGTGGGTTGTGGTAAAGCCAGATTGTGTGCCTCAGTGGGCCTAGGAATCCTTGTCAGTGAATGGCGGGATATACAGTAAAGCCAAGAGGTGGATTTCTCTCCATCGGGCCTAGTAGTCTTGGGATGGGATATATGGTAAAGCCTAGAGAATGTGTCTCGGTGTAGGGCCTAGTGATCCCTGGATCAGACTGTGGATTATGGTAAATCCTGAGACACTAGGAGGCACTCAAATTCCTCATGGTGTAGGCAGAGAAATCTGTTGGCATCCATGCTTTTTGGTGGTTTTTGGTGTGTTCTATGAGTCCCATATTCATGCTTGGAATATGGCACAGGGGTGATTGGCTGAAGAGAGACTCGGCTCAACCAATCTATGGTCAGGTGGAACGTGGTAGTCCCATCTCTAGTTGGTTTATTGCATTCATTAATGATAAATTCATTCCCTTGATTTTCATGTGTAAATGTACTAATGTATATGTGGCTTTTATGGTTGATATGCCTATGATATTTCTGTCCCTATTATGCTGGTTATATGTATGTTTTACGACAATAGCAATGTATGGATCTCAACATGTTTTTACTTGTAAATGAATGGACAATGTATCTATGGCCTAATAGATGATAATGCAGCAAATGAAATGAGGGAACAATGGTTCATAATGATCCTCAGATAAGAATGAGATCCCTACACTTAATTTTGTTGTTTACACCTGAAGGTTACATGTTGATGATATGTTTGACGAAATGCCTGTCATGGCTAGTAGGGGTCTGGTTAAGGTCTTGTTCCACTTATTTCTTTGACACCATTGTTTTCCTATCATTTTATTGATCTTAAGCTATCACTCCATTCTGGGAAGTGACTTGGGCTTTGGGCCTGAAAAAGTGGCTTAAATCCCAGGGTCACTGGCACAGAACTGGCAAATTGGGTCCCTGGATGATGGAATATAAGCTTGTGAGAGAAACTTTGGGTTTTTGGACACTGTCATGCCTATAACATGAGAGCGACTGAGGCCTAATATGGTCAAAACTTCAGTAGGACCCAAGGGAAAGCTGTCTAAAGTGTTGGATTGGTTTCTGTAGGTCCTGAAGTGAATGTTGGAGATTGTGTGTGATGTTTCCGTTGATTCCACTTCCTTAAGGTCACATAGGAGGTTGAATCTAGTCATAGTAGCCTCTCATCACATGTTTACCCAGTTGGCTAGTTACTTGGGCAGATGTGGGAGGAGGGTGTTACAGAGTGGTACAGAGCATGGTTCACCCCTCGGATTGGATGGGCATTGTGTGTTGGTAATGGATGCATGTCAGTTGCATGTGCATCTTTTACACTTGTATTCCATGTGCTTATTACATTTGTTGGATGATTGATTATGGTTGTAGTAAGGTTGTCATGGAGAATTTGATGTTGATTTTGTGGAATGCAATTGTCATGAGTATATGACTGGTTACATATTGTTATATGTCGCTTACATGTTAATTTTATGTCACCTACTTACATCCTTGTATGTTATGCTACATTCTTGTGGATTTGATTACATGTATCAGTTTGGTAGGCTGATTACAAGAATTGATCACTTATGTTCGAATACATGCAAAGTTTATGTGTAAGTGTAGTTGATTAGACATTGCTTATGCATGTTGTTGGTTACATGTGGCAACGTGTACAATGGAGCAATGGTTGTTGTCATGAATGCATTGTTGATATGGCCTTGCATTGATGACTGGACCCTAACTAGAACAATGTTTATGTGTTGATACATTTATTTGCGTATGTCTATGTGTTGTTATGTTTATGTTATACATGTCTCACGTTGATTTTAATCGGATTTAAACATGAACGCAACAAATTACAGATATAACCATAAATATAGAGATGCAATAAAAATAAAACTTCATTTCATTAATATCAAATACTGAAATATGCTTACAAACAGAATGAAAATAAGACTAGCTCGAGCGATGCTAGCTTATCTCTAAGAAGAGATGTGGTGCCTACATGCCTCTGAAATGTGTTACAATGAGGCTAAAAGGCCTATTTATTATTGAGAAATAATGGAAAACCCTAAACATCCAAAAACCTATCCTGAGGAGATGAAGCACGAAACTATGGGCCCCATTTGGGTAAATTGGTGCATCAACTTCCCGGGGTCGTAACTTTAGCATACAATCTTCGTTTGATGTGTACAATACGTCGTTAGAAAGATCTATCCGACTACAACTTTCAAGTAATCAAGATGGTCAATATCCCATGTTGGCCCCCATTTTTCAAAAAAACGTTGTTTAGGGCCTCAAAACGGCTTCAGAAGTTTAGGACCTGAAAAACTGCCAAAAATATTAAATTGTGCTACAAATAAGGAAATTGAAAAACTAAAAGAAACAATGGCGGCGGTCCAAGTGGAATAGGCGGGTGGCCACCAATATCCGCTGGGATCATTCCTCCCCCCTTAGGAAGCAATGGTCCCCATTGCATTGAGTTCCTCCATGAGATGAGGAAACTTCTGCTGAACTTAGCCCCTGGTGAGCCAGTTTCCCTGGTGAATTAGTTGGCTTGCTTTGATAACTCGATATAGTTGGATCCTTTATTGTCGTGTGTTCTTGATTTGTGTGTCCATGATCTGATCAGTTGTTGCTTGTTCCATGCAGTCTGAATTTAACTCTATAGGTGTGAGGTATTATGTAATGTCTGATGTGTCCAACAATGGTGGAAAGTATGATTAAAGGCAGTCCACATAGAACACTAGGTGTAGGCCAAGGAATGGGGGAATTCTGAGCTCAAATGCATTATCTCCCACAACCTTGGTAATGGTGTAAGGACCATATCAGAGTGGTTTTACTTTTCGATAAGCTCTGGTAAGGCATTCCTTCTGCAAATGCAACCATACTTTATCGCCCACCTGAAACTTGTGTGGCACCCGATGTTGATCATGTCACTGCTTGTACTTGGAATTTGATTTCTCCAGAATGTCATGGACCTGTTGATGGATGTGTTGGATGTGCTCAATGAAGTTGTTTTCCTTGTCGGCTTCGGATTGGACATGAGCCGAATTTGACTGAGTAGATGCAAATGGTATGGCCTCATCAATGGGACATAGTGGGTGGAATCTGTTGTAGCAGCTACAACCACCCTCCAAAATTTTTCCTTAGCCTCGTTTTGGAGCCTCCCTTCCAACCTTCACAGTAGCTTGCCTTGCTTCACCATGTTCACAAGTTTCAATATCTTTCTTGCACAAAGGCAGCCTGTCGGTCAAAGCTTGATCCATTCCCCTCACAAGCTATTCACCCAAACTTGGTCCAGTTGCAGGCTGAGCAACTTCCCTTTGAAAATTGCGCATTTCTGGAGGGCAACTAGCCTTCCCTCCAGAAATTGTGCAATCCTCTCTGGCAGCTTGCTGGGCTCCAGGATTGCACAATCCTGCCTACCAACACTCCTAGCAGGATTTGCGCAAATTTCCCCAGCAAGGCTACTCAGCCTAGAATTTGTGCAAATCTTGACAATATTCAGCTGCTCTACCCAGAAATTGGGAAAATCTCCTTGGCAGCCAGCCCAGCTCCCAGCCAGAAATGCGCATTTTTTCTCCAGTAGTTGAGTAGTCTCTTGCATTTGTAGCTAAGTTGACCGGTTCCCTCTGGCACTGAGAAAAATAGACTTGCATGCATGGGATACTTCTCCCAAGGCAACATGCAAAAGCATCCCTTATTTTAGGGATCTATGTTTAGCAGTTGGAGGTTACATGCAAGGAGCAATTATGAAACCTCCCACCAAGTGTCGCTTCCCCTAGATTCGTGGCATGGACGTCACAACCTTGATGTTATAAAAACTCATCAACCGGATGCTGTAGAGCTCATTCCTCACATCAACTTTGTAGCTCTGACATCCCACATCACATCTAGGAGCAGTCGGCACATTCAACTTAGCTATTTTGGGGTAAGCCTATTTCCCATGCCTTGTGCTGCATTTCTGTCACTTTTGTGTTTTCGCTTGTGAGAGTATTGTTTGCTTGATTTCTTTGAACACTTGCTGTCGTTTACATATATACTAGATTGTCCTAGCTCTGTTTTAGTTTCCATTGCTATCTCACTGTTGTCGCATGCATGAAACTGTTTTGCATGAACGTTCCCCAACCATCAAACTGCCTCACCCACATGCATGTTGATCTGTTTACTGAATATTTCATTCATGTTTTGCATGCAGTGTTAATCACTTCTACTATCACTTAGTGTTGCCATGCATTCACTAACTTACTTGCTTTTAGTTGCCTGTTGGCGAGTTGGGTTAACCTTGGCCCGGAATTTTCCTTCACCAAGGCTGCATTACACAATCTGGGGAAGGAAGGTTCACCTTCCTCTCCAGATTTGCACATTCCTACCCAACACTAGCCTTCAGGACTGTTTTGCACATTTCTAGAGGACAATGGCTGCTTGGCCCAAGAAATTGTACAAATATGTCCCTAGGCCTGTAGTCCTTCCTAGCTGGAATTGTGCATTGCACAATCCCAACAGTCAGTAGCCAGACTTGACTATACATTACACAGTTCTAGCAGTTAGTCAGTCTCCCAGCAGCCCAAACTATGCCTTGTGTAGCCTTGGCAGTCAATCTCCCAGCAGCCCAAACTATGCCTTGTGTAGCCTTGGCAGTCAGTCTCCCAACCTCCTAGCTGAAATTGCGCAACCTTCATGATCATGCACCTAGGTATGTTGCAAGTTAGTTCTCATGTTCATTTTGGTTTTTGACTGACAAATTTCTTTCCATGAGTGTTGCCATGTCTCTAGGTATCCTAGGTGTTCATCTAGCTCTCAGCAGTACAGGTACAATGGTTTCCTGGAGAGCAGAGACGAAGAAACCGTTCAAAGCACACTTGGGGATTCAGACGATCAAGTGTCCATGGACTTGCCTACCCACGAAGACATCAGGTTGTTCATAGACAAGGACATCAAGCAGCAACATCATAGTGAGAAACATCATGAACAATAGTTGAAGGCAACATACTGAATGCAACGAATGCAAGAGGAAGCTTGTTGACAACACAGAGGCAGAACAAAGTTGCAAGATCAAGCAGATCCACTGATAATGAAAGCAACTTTGTAGACTTAGGCTATGAATATCGCGCGAAGGCATAATATGGAACAAAGAAGGAGTTGCATGTGTTGAAGCATCAACTCAGGAAGAACATGAAGCTGAACAAACAAAAGAATGAGTTTCAACAGGGACATGAACAATTTTGGGTGCAACATGCACTCACGGATGAAACTGCGCTCGTACAAGTTAGAGATCCGTCCTAGCAGCTAACACAGATGCCGACATGGTGAGCAGTGTTGTTGATTTCATGTAAGGGATTCAACAACATGCATATCGTCGAGCGCATGCATGCAATCCAACCCATTCAACAGACTCACCAAGGCGAAGACAAGAAGCAAGTCCAACTGGGGCTGAACATGTACTTCGGAAAGTTGATGCGCATGACCACCAACACACACTTGAAGATCAACATAGACACTATGCATCAGTGTGTTGCCATTTCAGTCACACTCGAGAAACCGTGCACATGTTAGTAGTCGAGATGGATGAAGGAGTCGAACCAATGCACCAATTTCATTGGAGACTAGAGTTTGCTTCAACAAGATGTCACCATGAGGTGCATGCACACCATCATGGAAGACCAAGCTTGGCATCATCTCACCACCTTCACCATCATAAGCATGTCAAAGAGTTGGTCTCATCACAGTGGACCGAGTGTTAGTGATGTCTCGCAAGGCTTGCTCAAGCCATGTTGTCTCACATGAGTACATGTGCATTGTAATGTTGAGTCATGTCAAGTGTAAGTCAAGTGTCAATGGTTGGATGTAGCAGCCATAGAGTAGGTGAAGAGTCATGAGGGTAGTTGAACTGTCACAAAGGGAAATTTCAAGGGTCACCCCACCCTTTGCTATAAATAGTCCCTCATAGCTCATTGCAGAGGCTTTTGGTCATCCAAGCTTCTACTAAGACTATCTTGAAGAAGGCTTGGACAATATTGTAACACGCCCTGGCTTCTACATTGCACAGAGCTAGTACATCTCTTTGGAGGAGCAGGAGGATGTGGCTGTAACATTCCACTGTTGGGGCTAGCAGGTTTACATGGATGTATTGTATGACTGTGACTTACACTTCTTTATATAATAAGAGCCAACACATTTTCATGCATATGTTATTATTGTAGTTGGACTGCTCTAGTTGCCTTAATGATATATGTTGTTTAACCTATGTACTTGTGTATGAACTGATTCACATGCAATTATATGAATCTTGTTGTTAATGTGTTGAATATGTTGTTAATGCTGTCACTGTTTGTGTCGACTGATATGCTGGACATCAGACAGACCTTTCACATGAACCTTGTTGTAACAACCATCACACTCATCTCAGATTAATTCGTGAGTGCTATACGTGTTATCTTACCTTGTATGATGTGATTGCCGCATCCGAGTGGACTGCTCCACCGGAAGCTATGCATGTCCTTTTGTCTTATGTGTTCCAAGCCGAGTTGGGACTGATCCCTTTAAACCTGGAACTCACCTTCACCTCCTTCCCCCTTTGAAGTGTTAGAACCTCTCATACACCTTCCTTGACTCACTGCATCAGTCACACCCTTGCTACTAATAGAGTTATCTTACTTGCCTTTGTGCGACACCGCTATCAAGGCATTACTTTATGACCCACTGCTGGAAATCCTACACCAAGAGGTCTGAGGTCTAATTGGGACTTCTTACCGGGGAGATCCTCTTGACATGTTAGTGAGTCCAACACCATCAACATTTCTGGTGCTAGAAGGAGGGACTGTTGACAAGCTATGTACTCTCATCCAGTTTTAAACCTTTGCATATCTTTCATGGAGTCTTGCACTCTTCTTCCCCCGAGGTGTTTTTTAAATAGTGAAGATGTCTCCATCTTGGGGAAGCTTGTTGATCTCTTGTCCACTCACACATATGATGGTGAAGGTGAAGTGGCCCGACCTGAGCACTTACATAACTTTCTTTCCATGATTCATGAGGAAGATGAGTTTTCTGACGAACAGGCCGGTTTGCTACTTGCATACACACTTCGCGAATCTCCATTTTGTTGGGTGCTCAGCCTATCAGCTGACACTGTGCACTCATTTGAGCACTTTCATGATCTTATTGAAGACACATTCTATGATTTTGATCCAGACCATCTTGATCGGAAACTATTACAACAACGAAGGGCTCCACATGAATCCGTTATTGATTTTTGGCAGTGCTTCCATGACTTGTAGTTTCAAGCTCCGAGGAGCGAGATGAAATTTGCTTATCTTTGGGACCAGTTAGAGTACTGCCTTAAGAAATCTTCCCATCCCAAGAGAAATTTGAGATCAAGCCTTGCTCAACATTCTGCGTGATGGAGTTGTGCAATCTCATGTAGAAGAGGGCACTATCTCAACTGATTGTCTGCCTTCCTCTTATTCAACAACTTCACCATTGCCAAGTGATGTTGAGGATCATGCTCACACACATGTCCATCCTTCACACCCTCCCAACATCACTTCACTCAATATTCATGTAGATTTGGTTGTGAGTCCTTCGAGTCCTCATATGCATTCTTTTCTACAACCTTCGTCTTCCACCCGGGTGTTCCTCTGG
Source organism: Pinus taeda (assembly GCA_000404065.3). Classification (NCBI taxonomy): domain Eukaryota; kingdom Viridiplantae; phylum Streptophyta; class Pinopsida; order Pinales; family Pinaceae; genus Pinus; species Pinus taeda. Next base: position 37,227 of record APFE030246027.1, read on the forward strand.
GTGATGCTGTCTTGTGTTCGTCCATTCCAGACTCTTCACTTGTTGTAAACAAGGAACAACCCACTAACATGGTTGGTGTTGCAAAACCAACATGCACTCTCATTCATGAAGAGTATGAGTGGGAGCTTGAGCATAAACACTCGGTGAAGGATGACTCCCTTCCGTCCGAGCCCCCTCCGTTCTTTCCTAACATCATTGGTGAACCTTCCATCCATGATTTCGCATGTGTGTCTTCATCCATGGATGCACCCATTGTTGATATTTTGCAGGACACACCATATGTTAGCCCATCATCCAACAACGTGTAGAAATTTCTCTATATATCAGCTAGCTCTGATACCATGTAGAAATTCCCACTGTAGATCAACAGATTATGCAATATACTAAAGCAAAATACAAGATCTACTTCTATAACAAACTTTGCGGAAGATTAATCGAATATGAGCAAGATCAATTAGAACAGATATAACTGAGAATGAGAAATCAATCACACATAACACAGAAGAAATAACCCGAGGAAAGCCTCAGACTAAAACCCCAATCTCTGTATTATCATATAAGTGGAAATATGTTCAAGTTACAAAAAAGAATCAGCTCTCAAACTATCCTGCTCTCTCTGCAATCAAAGAATACTACTCATAGACAGTCAAAGGCTGTCACAACCTTCTCCTCTACCCTCCAAGCCTCCTATTTCCTTGCACAGTTTTTCCTGGGGTCCAGTGCTTCCACTTGTGTGAATTCCCATCTCACACTGCTCACTTGGCTCAGAAATAACTGCACAAACTTGAAGGAGATAATTCCTTCTACATGGATGAGTTTCCTATATAGGAAAAATCCTCCCACTGATAGTACACTATCCCATCCTCTGATCTCAACTAGGTCTCTGATTGAACTAACATGCATGAGTTATTTATGAGAGAATATTTAGTTATCTAGAGAGCAACAGTTACATGCATGCAAGCATTAACTAACTGAACTCACAATTATTTCCACAAATTGTTGGAACTAATCTAACTAGGCTTAACTTAGTTAACTGAGCTAACTAATTACAACTCAAATTACAACTCATCCTTATCTCTTTAACTAAGGGATAAATTCCTCAATCAATGGAGAAACTGTTGCATGTCTTCACATAGACTTCATGTTTGATTTTCTCCAACTAATTAACTCAAGATGAATTAGTAATTATTTTACAAACAACTGCTAAGATCAAATTCGAATTTTTACTTCTCTATTTTAGTTCAGGGACTAACTAAAATTGGAATCCATCCCGAAATGCTATTTATAGCAATGCTATTTTTAGAACTTCCATTTTTCATTCCTTGTTGCTATGTCTAACACTGGTACCTGAAATGCTATTTATAGCAATGCTATTTTTAGCATTTCTTGTTGCCATTTTCAACAATCCTTCTCAACAAGAAAGGCATTCAAATCAAACCCGATCCTGAACCTTTGGAATGTTCTGCATGCAACACTTCTCCAAAGTGTTATTGCTCCAACAACTCTAGAAACAAAAAAATCTCCCAACTGACCTCTCTGTTGGGCTAGAAACACCCTTTGCTACTGAAGCTCCCTTTGCCACTGACAAGTGCTCCCTCTCTGACCTCTGAGCTGCTGCAACACTCCATGGATCTTGCACCGTTGCACACCTCTATGTGCCATCCTGCACTGGTGCAACACTCTTGCGCCTCTCGCATTGTTGCAGCCTGCTAGCTCTTCACTGTCTTGGGATTCCTGCACTGTAGCTCTCTTTGCCGCTCCATCCACATTTTCCTCTACCCACTCAGCCAGTCCTGCTACTCCTCGTTGGGGCTCCCATAGCAAGGTCTAATCAAAGAGGGTGGGTTCCTCAATGATCTTGCCCCTATTCCAGCCTTCTTGGGACTGTCGCTCCACATCGCCCCACCTCCTACCTGGAGGTATGGATGCATGTGATCCCTCTGCCCACTTGGCTTGAAATTTCCCCCTAATGGTGGTCTCTGCATGAGTAGATGCCTCCACTTGATCTCCTCTCCACTTCTCTAGTTATGGCTGCTCCACAACCTCCTGAAGCTGCTTCACCAATTGTGGCTCATCCACAATTGTGTTAGACTTCTTCTGATGCTGCTTGTTGAGAGGTAATGTACTCTCCCTCTCAACCACCAAGTCTCCAACAGTTGTCTTGCTCCTCAAGGATTTGCATGCATCTTGAACCTCAAGAGCATACAGGTTCTTGACTCGTGAACTGATCTGCTTCACTTGTCTAGTGGTGATGTGTCGAAGGAAAACCTTTCCCTTACTGAAGACTACATCATAGCCTTTGTCTTCCAGCATTGCGATCGACACCAAATTTTTCTTCAGTCTTGGTACATACTTTACATCGGTTAAGGTAGTGCGAGCTCCATGCTCCCTCTGAAAAACAACTGTGCCTACACCTAAGACACTATACTTTTCATCATTACCCATCGCTATGAGTATCTGGAGACCTTTCTCCTCCAAGGTACTGAACAAACTCTTGTTGCTGGTCATGTGGAAAGAAGCTCCACTGTCAAGAAACCAACCACATCCCACCATAAATGAAACCATGCATGCGAAGAGGGTGAAATCCAACTTCAGATCCTTCCTTAGATCCCATCTTGGATTTCTTCAGTGGACAATTTTTAGCAAAATGGCCCACCTCATGATAATGAAAGCATCACACTTTCGATTTGTCAAACTTCTTCCCACCTTGGGAAGAACTAGATTTGGGATGAGAATCCTTCTCCTTCCCTTTCTTTGCCTTACTCGCTAAGGCGCAAATTTCTTCATCCTACTTGAATGAATAACCATCTCTGGTGCTTCTCCTTGTCTCCTCCTGCATCAGATCCAACCAAAGTCGTTCCCAATCTGGTAGTTTATCTCTTCCATTTACCGAGTCTTGGTAGCTATGCCAGCTCTTAGGAAGACCGAGGAGTGCAAAACTCACCATGTCATCATCGACTGTCATGATCCCTACACTTCCAAGCTCATCCCTGCAGGTGGTGAGCTTGTTCAGATATGTAGAGATTGTTTCGCCCTTTTCACACTTGATTTTCCGAAGCTTGTCTTTCAGTGCCAGCTTCCTCTGATCGCTGCTATTCTAATATAGATCTTTCAATGTTTTCCACATCGAAAATGGTGTCTTCTTCCCATGAATACTCGAGACTATGTGGTCTCGAACTCCCTCCAGAAGGATTCTCCTTGCTCTAGCCACACATTTCTTCCATTCTGCCAATTCTGTAGCATCAGTCGGCTTGGGGACTTCTTGATCAATGAAGTCCTTTAGACCATTATCCCCTAATACTACTTCCATGTGATCCTTCTAGGCTATATAATTCGAGCTACCATCAAGGGCATACTTGAGTCTTAAACCGTTGAACGCCATTGGTGAAATTGAGATGTGATAAGAACTCGATTTCTGTATTCAGGAACTTGAAACTTGAAACTTCTCCCTTCATGTATACTGTTCTTCACTTTGATCAAATTTGCTCCGATACCATGTCGGAATTTCTCTATAGATCAGCTAGCTCTGATACCATGTAGAAATTCCCACTGTAGATCAACAGATTATGTAATATACTAAAACAAAATAAAAGATCTACTTCTACAACAAACTTTGAAGAAGCTTAATCGAATATGAGCAAGATCAATTAGAACACATATAACTGAGAATGAGAAATCAATCACACATAACATAGAAGAAATAACCTGGGGAAAGCTCCAGCCTAAAAGCCCAATCTTTGTATTATCATACAAGTGGAAATATGTTCAAGTTACAAAAAAGAATTAGCTCTCAAGCTATCATGCTCTCTCTGTAATCAAACAATACTGCTCATAGACAATCAAAGGCTCTCACAACCTTCTCCTCTACCCTCCAAGCCTCCTATATCCTTGCGCAGTTTTTCCTGGGGTCTAGTGCTTCCACTTGTGTGAATTCCTACCTCACACTACTCACTTGGCTCAGAAATAACTACACAAACTTGAAGGAGATAATTCCTTCTACATGGATGAGTTTCCTATATAGGAAAAATCCTCTAATTGATAATACACTGTCCCATCCTCTGATCTCAACTGGTTCTTTGACTGAACTGACATGCATGAGTTATTTATGAGAGAATATTCAGTTATCTGAAGAGCAACAGTTACATGCATGCAAGCATTAACTAACTGAACTCACAATTAATTCCAAAAACTGTTGGAACTAATCTATCTGGACTTAACTCAGTTAACTGAGCTAACTAATTACAACTCAAATTACAACTCATCCTTATCTCTTTAACTAAGGGATAAATTCCTCAACCAATGGAGAAACTGTTGCATGTCTTCACATAGACTTCATGTTTGATTTTCTCCAACTAATTAACTCAAGATGAATTAATTAAATTATTTTACAAACAACTACTAAGATCAAATTCGAATTTTTACTTCTCTATTTTAGTTTAGGCTAACTAAAATTGAATCCATCCCGAAATGCTATTTATAGCAATGCTATTTTTAGCACTTCCATTTTTCATTCCTTGTTGCTATGTCCAACACTGGTACCTGAAATGCTATTTATAGCATTTCTTGTTGCCATTTTCAACACAATGGAGAGGATCAATCATTCATTGGAAATCCAATTGATATTTCATCTTCTTTTTTTGGAAATACAAAGGGTGAACATCCTTCCTCCTCATCTACCCCTTGGTGTGATTCATCAAACCATGAGGATGCCGACCAACATCCTAAATTTTCTAATCTTGGTTGTCATGATCTCTTCACCTCATCATCCGATCACAATGTTGATTCGCTCGTTGTTAATCCGTCTAAGGCACTGGTCTATGAAGATCCATCTCTCAACAAAGTCGAAACCCCACAAACCGTTGAGGCACTTCAGCCCGAGCTGATGGTAATGTCAGGCCCTCGCTGTCCTGAGGTTGGTTTCACTTCCGATCAAGAAATTGTTCAAACGCTTGAGGATACTCTTCCCTCATCTGTATGCACTCAAGATCAATCTAATACTCAAATTTTACTTCCTCCATTCGAACTACATGATCCCATTGCTCATGCACTAGAGGAGTCTTACATTGAAAGCACTTGTGCGCGACCCAAGTTATCTTTGTTTCTTTCATTTGCTTGCATGTCACAGTCAAGAGTGTGCTTATGCTTCAAAGTTGCACGTAGTGTCACACAACACCATGATAAGTCTGCATACTGCCCGTCATGCACATGCACTCACTTATGTCCCCTGGGCACTTTGAATCATGAAGTGTGGTTGTCTTCATTGTTATATCTTTCTTGATTGCTGGTTCGCACAACTGGGTTGCTTGTGGACCAAGCCTTCACCAACATGGGTCTACCAATGAGCCGATGACTGCATTGGAAGTATCACTTCACATGATCAAGCCCATGTATAGTTAGTGTAGGAGTAGGAATAGTGTTTGCTTTCAGTGGTTTTCTTGCATGCTTGTTTGCTTACATGCTTTTTTTGCTTGCTTGTTTGTTTACTTGCTTCACTTTTTTTTTGCTTCTGCTCTTGGTTTTCTTTGTTGATTGTTAGTGCATTCTCTTATTTCATTCATAGGTTAGTTTTACATGAAACCATGTATGACTCTTGAAGTGAGTTGGGTAAAGTACAAGAGGGCTTGTACAACTTTCACTACTTGGTTCTCTGTCATCTTGTCTCTGTATGATGAGCTTGTTACTTTTAGTTCGTGATACGCTGAAGGAAAATACATACTGTTCGAAGTGAACCTTGGTGTAAACACAACACTTGCTTGCTAACTAGTCTCACCTTCTCTAGTCGATTGTTTTTGGGTTAACCCTTGTCAGCTTAGTCAAGTAGAGTAAGGTAGGGGGGGCGGAACCTTAACAGGCAGGCCAAAGATACAATAAACTACTTCTTTGCTGGAACAACCTCTTCTGCTCTCAATAAGTCGGGATCCCTCTTCCACCTCTGAAATGAATAAGTGTTATGCACAGTGAAAAATGAAAAAAATGAAAATTCAAAAATTCAAAAATTCAAAAATTCAAAATGAAAAATGAATAAGGAGAAAGAAGAGAAAGGCTTCTTGCACAGGGAGGTGATGCAAGTAACTCCGCCGGGGTACTGATCAGGCTGACTGGCAGCGGAGCCATGCTTATGTTCCTATGTGACTCCACCGGGGTACTATCTAGGCCTACTGGGAGTGGAGCAACACCAGAGATGAAACTAAGACCCTGACGATTATACTGCTTGTGCACCTATATACCCCTCCACCCTAATCGAAACAACTGTGTTTCCATGGCTTGGAATGTGTGTCAATCAACCAAGGGTTTGGTAGATGCTACATCTTACAATCAAGTTAGTGTGAAACCAAGATGAGTTGAAAATTGAACAATACTTCTAAGGGTGTTAAACTTTATTTTCACAGACAAGGTCCATTTAGAGAGCTAGAGTTCTACCAATGTGCCACCAATTGTTGTAGCGGCTATAACCACCCTCCAAAGTTTTTCCTTAGCCTCGTTTTGGAGCCTCCCTTCCAACCTTCACATCGGCTTGACATGCTTCATCAAGTTCACAAGTTTCATTGTCTTTCTTGCACAAAGGTAGCCTGTCGGTCACAACTTGATCCATTACCCTCATAGGATGTTCACCTGGTCTTGGTGCAACTGTAGGCTGAGTAGATTCCCTTTGAAAAGTGCGCATTTTTGGAGGGCAACTAGCCTTCCCTCCAAAAATTGCGCAGTCCTCTCTGGCAGCCTGTTAGGCTCCAGGATTGCGTAATCCTGCCGTCCAACACTCCCAACAGGATTTGCGCAAATTAACCCAGCAAGGCTGATCAACCTAGAATTTGCACAAATCTCGGAAGCATTAAGCTGCTGTACTTAGAAATTGTTCAAATCTCCTGGGCAGCCAGCCCAGCTCCCACCCAGAAATGCACATTTTTTCTCTAGTAGTCGAGTAGTCTCTTGCATGTGCAACTGAGTTGACCGGTTCCCTCCTGGACTGAGAAAAACATACTTGCATGCATGGGCTGCTTCTCCCAAGGCAACATGTAAAGGCATCCCTTGTTTCAGGGATCTATGTTTAGCAGTTGGAGGTTACATGCAAGAAACAATTCTAAAACCTCCCACCAAGTGTCGCTTCCCTTAGATTCGTGGCATGTGCATCACAACCTTGATGTTATCAAAACTCATCAGTCGGATGCTACAGAGCTCATTCCTCACATGAACCTTGCAGCTCTGACATCACACATCACATCTAGGAGCAATCGACACATTCAGTTCAACTGTTTTGGGGTAAGCCCGTTTCCCATGCCTTGTGCTACATTTCTATCACTTTTTGTGTTTTTTCTTGTGGGAGTATTGGTTGCTTGATTTCTTTGAACACTTGCTGTTGTTTACATATATGCTAGCTTTTCCTAGCTCTATTTCAGTTTTCATTGCTATCTTATTGCTATCGCATGCATGAAACTATTCTTCATGGACGTTCGCCCAATCGTTGAACTGCCTCACCCAAATGCATGTTGATCTATTTACTGAATCTTTCATTCATGTTTTGCATGCACTGTTAATCACTTCTTCTATCACTTAGTGTCGCCATGCATTCACTGACTTGCTTTCAATTGCTTGTCGGTGAGTCGGGCCAACCTTGGCCCAGATTCTGCCTTCACCAAGGTTGCAATGCACAATCTGGGGAAGGGAGGGTCACCTTCCTCTCCAGATTTATGCATTCCTACCCAGCACTGGCCTCCAGGACTATTTTGCATGTTTCTGGAGGACAGTGGCTGCTTGGCCCAAGAAATTGCGCCAATCTGTCCCTAGGCCAGTAGTCCTTCCCAGCAGAAAATACATATTGCATAATCCCAGCAGTCATCAACCAAACTGGACTGTGCATTGCGTAGTTCTAGCAGTCAATTAGTCGCCCAGCAGCCTACAGCAGCCTAGACTGTGCCTTGTGCAGTCTTGGCAGTCAGTATCTCGACCTTTCGACCGAAATTGTGCAACCTTCATGATCATGCACCCAGGTATGTTGCAAGTCATTTCTCATGTTAATTTTGGTTTTCAACTGATATATTACTTGCCATGAGTGTTTCCATGTATCCAGGTATCCCAAGTTTTCATCTACCTCTCAGCAGTACAGGTACAATGGTTTCCAGGAGAGCAGAGAAAAAGACACCGTTCAAAGCACACTTGGGGATGCAGATGATCAAGTGTCCATGGACTTGCCTACCCACGAAGACATCAAGTTGTTCATAGACAAGGACATCAAGTAGAAACATCATAGCAAGCAACATCATGAACAACAGCTAAAGGAAGCATACCGAATGTAGTGAACGCAACGAACAAGAGGATGATTGTTGACAACACAAAGGCGGAACAAAGTTGCAAGATCAAACAAATCCACTAATAATGAAAGATACTTTGGAGACTCAGGCTATGAAGATAACACGAAGGTAGAATATGGAACAAAGAAGGAGTTGCATGTGCTGAAGCAACAACTCAGGAAGAACATGAAGCTGCATAGACAGATGAATGAGTTGCAACAGGAACAAGAACAATAATGGGCGCAACATGCACTCACATATGAAACTGCGCTCGTGCAATTTAGAGATCCATCCCAACAACTGACACAGATGTAGACATGGTGAGAAGTGTTGTTGATTGCATGCAAGGGATTCAACAACATGCATGTCGTCGAGCACACGCATGCAATCCAACCCATTAAACACACTCACCAAGTCAAAGATAAGAAGCAAGTCCAACTGGGGTTGAACATGTACTTCGGAAAGTTGATGCACATGACCACCAACACACACTTGAAGATCAACACAGACACTATGCATCAGTGTGTTTCTGTTCCAACCACACCCGAGAAGACCATGTGCATGTTAGCATATGAGTTGGATGAAGGAACCAAACCAATGCACCGATTTCATTGGAGACAAGAGTTCACTTCAGCAAGATGTCACCATGAGGTGCATGCACACCATCACGGAAGACCAAGCTTGGCATCAACTCACCTCCTTCACCATCACAAGCATGTCAAAGAGTTGGTCTCATTACATTGGACCAAGTGTCAGTGATGTCTTGGAAGGCTTGCTCAAGCCATGTTGTCTCACATGAGTACATGTGCATTATAATGTTGAGTCATGTCAAGTGTAAGTCAAGTGTCAATGGTTGGATGTAACAGTCATAGAGTAGGTGAAGAGTCATGAGGGTAGTTGAAATTTCACAAAGGGGAATGTCAAGGGTCACCCCGCCCTTTGCTATAAATAGTCCCTCATAACTCATTGTAGAGGCTTTTGGTCAGCCAAGCTTCTACTAAGACTATCTTGAAGAAGGCTTGGACAGTATTGTAATGTGCCTTGGATTCTCCACTGCATGAAGCTAGTACATATCTTTGGGGGAGCAGGCAGATGTGGCAGTAACATTCCACTATTAGGGCTAGTAGGTTTACATGGATGTATTGTATGATTGTGACTTACACTTCTTTATATAATAAGAGCTAACACATTTTCATCCATATGTTTTTATTGTAGTTGGACTGCTACGGTTGCCTTAATGATATGTATTGTTTAACTTACGTACTTGTGTATGAACTGATACACATGAAATTATATGAATCTTGTTGTTAATATGTTGAATATGTTGTTAATGTTATCACTGTCTGTGTCCACTGCTCTGCCAAACATCAAACAAACCTTTCACATGAACCTTGTTGTAACAGCTATCGCACTTGTCTCAGACTGATCCGTGAGTGATGTACGTGTTATCTTACCCTGTATGATGTGACTGCCGCATCCAAGTGGACTGATTCACCAAAATCTGTGCATGTCCTTTTGTGTTGTGTGTTCCTAACTGAGTTGGGACTGATCCCTTTCAACTTGGAAATCACCTTCACCTCCTTCCCCCTTCAAAGTGTTAGAACCTCTCATACACCTTCCTTGACTCACTACATCAGTGACACCCTTACTACTGATAGAGTTATCTTACTTGCCTCTGTGCGACATCGTAGTCAAGGCATTACCTTACGACCCACTGTTGGGACTCCTACACCAAATGGTCTGAGGTCTAATTGGGAATTCTTACTGGTGAGATCCCCTTGACATGTTGACGGGTCTAGCACTGTCAATAGAATCCCAAGCCCACTTGAAAAAGGTTGTGGTTAGTTGAGCTATGGAGAGCCCATTTATAGCTGTGCTAAAAATAGGGGAGGCTCTCATCCTATGTGCATGGATGCTTTGAGTTGTACATGTGTAAAATGTGTATGATCATCCTGTTGATGACATCTGTCTAGCCATCAGTTTGGGGATGGAAAGTTGTGAACTTAGTGAGCTTGGTATCTCACATCGACCAGAGACTGGACCAAAATGTATTGAGGAACCTACTATCTCGATATTATATGATAGACATATGGGATCCCAAAGTGTACCCACACTAGTTAAAATAAGACTTTATAAGTGGCTTCTGCTGTGCTATTCTTCTTGCAGGTTGCCATAATGGCCAGCTTTGAGAATCTGTCGACGACCACAAAAACACAGTCGTTGCCATGCTTACTAGAAGGAAGGCCCGACATGTAATCCATGGAGATGGATTTGCAAGGTCGAATAGGGGTAGGCAACGAAGTATATAGGCCTTTCTTCTTGATGATCGGTTTGGCAATGGCACAGGTAGTGCAGGATCTGATGTACTTCCTAACATCCTATCGAAGATTTAGCCAATAGAAATACTTCTGCAGTACTGCCACCATTTTCTCGATGCCGAAATGGCCAACAACCCAACTATACTGCGGTTCCCAAATCATCTTGGCACGCTCGCTTGAAGGAACACAAAGGTGTCCCATGTGGCATAACAGTGCATCCTGGAGGTGAAAATATGGAACTTTCTGACCCTCCAAGAGTGTCTGGTATGTGTGGCCGAATTCTGGGTTGCTTTTTAAGAGAAATGGCCAATCAGAAGTCTTGTGCCCACAAGAGTTGAGCATGGTCATTAACTCCATGATTGGTGGTTGGCTAAGCCAGTCTACAACATTATTGGTGCTTCCCTTCTTGTGCTTGATATCCAAAGGGAACTATTACAGGTATGTTGACCACTTATAATGTTGATCATTCTGCAACTTTCGTGCATCTGTATGAACTGCAGGGGTTTGTGTTCTGTGTGGATGACCGTTTCCCTCCCCAAAATGTAATGCTTCCATTGTCGGCATGCCTGCATAATGGAATACATATCTTTGTCATAAGTGGGATACTTCTGGATTGTGTCTGAAAGTGTCTCACAGTGATATGACATTGGATGCCCTTGTTGAGTAAGGAATTCCCCAATAGCATATTCAGTGGCATCTGTTTCGATCTTAAATGGTTATTGGAAGTCTGGTAATGTGAGCACTAGAGCAGAGAAGAGGCGATGTTTCAACTTTGTGAATGCCTTCTATTGAGATTCAGACCAAAAGAAGTTTGATTTCACTCCTCCCTTGGTGACTTGACTCAAGGGCCAAGTGATATGAGAGAACCCCAAAATGAACCTGCGGTAGAAATTGGAAAAACCTAGAAAGTTGCGGAGCTCTGTCAGAGTGGTTGGGGTTGGCCAATCCCGAATGACTTGGATATTGGCTATATCCACATGCACCCACCGTTCAACAATAATGTATCCCAACTACTAAACTTGGGTCATGCCGAAAGTGCATTTCTCCAAATTGGAAAACAACTTGTGTTGCCGCGGTGTTTGGAGAACCTGTTAGATGTGGTGGAGGTGCTCTTCCCAACTATGGTTGAAGATCAAGCTGTCATCGAAGTATACCACTACAAATGAGTTGGTGAATGGTTGCAAGATGTCATCCATCAGCCTCATGAAGGTTGCAGGAGCATTCGTCAACTCGAAAGGCATAACTAACCATTCAAAAAGGCCCTCCTTGGCTTTGAAGACAGTCTTCCACACATCAAAGGGTTCGATTGGTACCTGGTAATATTCAGACTTCAAGTTGTTCTTGCTGAAATATTTTGTGAACTTGAGTTGGTCCAAAAGGTCATCAATCCATGGGATCAAGTACCTATTCCTGATAGTGATCTTGTTCAACACTCGATAGTCAATACAAAGTCTCCAAGTCCCATCCTTCTTCTATACCAACATGATTGGGATCCCACAGGACGATGAACTCGACCAAATGTGACATTTCTGCAAAAGCTCCTGAATCTGCATCTTGATTTCATTTTTCTCCAGAACAAAGCACCAATAGATTGGTCCACTGGGCAACATTGCACCTGGGGTCAGATCAATGGAGTGCTTGACCTGATAGTGCAGAGGCTCCCCTACGGGGGAGATGAAGATGTCCTCGTACTCATCCACAACCTTGTACATCTATTGTTGTTGTACGAAGGAGCCTTGTCTGGAGGTCATGACTGATATATTCTTCTTTCCCTGAGGGCGTATCATCAGGAAAACAAATTTCCCATTTTTGGAAATGAGCTTACTGCATTGTTTTGCAATAACCAAAGATATGGCAGTAGGCAGTGCTACCTCCAGTATCCTGTACAACTTATTTCCAAAGGTAACAATAGAAACACAAGACCTTGACTCATATACAACATGTCGCTTCCACAAGTATGGGTTGCCTAATAATATGTCACAAAAATCAAGGGGAGCAACGTCACATAATACCTCATCTCTGAAGGGATTGATTCTGTATGGAAGGCTACATTTTTGGTTGACGTGAAGATCCTGTCCTTGGTGAAGCCACCGATGGTATATTGTTGTGGGTGTGCTGTTGTCGGTGAGCCCAACCGCTTCACGACCTCTGATGAAATGAGGTTTCTTGGTTCTCGTTGTCGACAATGAACTATAGCATGGAACCGTTTACCCACATCTGGGAGTGGAAGAGGTGCTCCTCCTCCTCTAGATCTTTGGGTTCCTCCTTATGGATCTTCATGGTGGAAATGGTGGTGTTGGGCTGCACATCTATAATTTGCTTCCCTTTTTCATTCCCCATGTCGGGTTTTGGCTGAGAGTCAGAACATGCATCTGATTCAAAAGCCTTCATCTTGGCCACCATTGACTGCTTGGCTCGACACTGACTTGGGTTGTGAGTGGAGCTCTTATGGAACTCACATCACTTTCGCATGTCCTTCTTCAGCTTCACGATGTTTTTATTTACTTGTGGCTTTGGCGGGTTGTCTTGGGGCACCCCGCCTTAGCTTTATCCTTTATTTTGAAATTCTGGGGCACATTTCCCTTACTTCGGATTCTCAAATCCAAAGTATCACTTCTTCTGTTTAAACTTCTACTCAATCTTGACAGCGTATCGCTACGCCATGCTGAGTGAGGAGATGTCTAGGAACTCCATCTCATCTTAGATGTACATTTGTAGGCAATCGTGGTACTTGAGTACCAAATGTTTCTCAGAATTCTTGATACCAAACTTCGTGCAAAGGGTATGAAAAACATTGGTAAACTCTGGTACATCTTGGTCACTTCCCTGCCGCAACGTGATTTGCTTTATGTATTTATCCTCATAGCTCCAGACAGAGTAGTACTGCTCCTTGATGGTGTCCCAGAACAAATTTCAAGTGGTTGCGGCTAAAAGGAGTGTAGGTGGAATTTCATCCTTTTTCTCACAATAGGTTTCCCACCAATTATTGACATGGGGGGTGACATTAAGAAGAGTAAAAGTAAGCTTTTCCTAGCTGGAAAAATCATGAACAAAAATATCCTTCTAGTAGATTTATCCATTTATCTACGGCATTTGCATCTATTTGGCCCTCAAATATGGGAATGTCAAAGTTTACTTGTACCTTAAAAGGAGTGGAGCCTCCAGAGTGGCTACTGGATGTGGATGCGCCGCTGATGGGTAGACTTGAAGGATCAGGGAAAAGTTATCCATCACCGCATTCCTTTGTTTCTTGAGGGCCTCTTTGAGCAATATTTTGAAAGGATATCCTATTCTATCATCTTTCTTTTCTTCCCCCATGGGCAACTGTCAGGGTTTACGAGGCTAATATTGCAAAGGTTCAACCAAATCGAGCCCTAACTCCTTATATCCCAACCTCGTTGGGGACATGCAAAGAAAAACAAAGAAAGAGTAGACCACTCTGATACCACTGATCCAAATTTAAACACGAACGCAAAAAATTACAAATATAACCATAAATACAGAGATGTAACATAAATAATACTTCATTTCATTAATATCAAACACTGAAATATGCTTCCAAACAGAATGTAAATAAAACTAGCTTGGGCAATCATAGATTATCTCTAAGAATAGATGTAGCGGCTACAAGCCTTTGAAATGTGTTACAATGAGGCTCAAAGGCCTATTTATTATTGAGAGCAATGGAAAACTGTAAACATCCAAAAACCTAACCCTAGGAGATGAAGCGCCAAACTATGGGCCCCGTTTGGGTAAATTGGTACATCAACTTCCCGAGGTCATAACTGTGGCATACAATCTCCATTTCACTCTTACAATACCTCGTTAAAAATATATTTATGAGGACTACAACTTTCTTGTGGCCAATGTTAACACTCATGTTGTCCCTAAGCTCCTGAAAGGGATACGACCGAGGTAACCACAAACCAATCTTTGGATTACAGGTTCTAGCCCACCTGCAATCAGAGAAGGCTCTCTCTTAATAATTTTAGCTTTGTTGATGATGATTTTAGGCTAGTTATTGGGTTCAAGGGGTTTTGTTTGCGTTTGGGTGGCAGGAGGATGCTTTCAAGTAGAGAGGCAATGCATAGTGTGACAAGTTTCAAACCATTGGGCATGGAGTCGTGGAGTAAGACTGCTGGTGCGCTTTTCTTGGTCACAAGAGGAAAAAGGGGCAAGGTAGCTGCTCATGAAACAATACTCGAGCTAAATGAAGATGGATTGCAGGCTAAGAAATGAGAGGCAACAAAGAATCTCTCAATCAGGTTGGCAGAGGGAAGATGAACGAGCCCTACCTAGGAGTAGCTAAGAATTCCCAGATAACAGTCATTCATATGTGAAATAGAGAAAATATGAGCCATAAGGAATCCATATTTATGTCTAAATCAAGAGGAAAACATTAAGAAGCTACAGAAACTGAGCATAGAGTGCAGGTAAGCAAATTCTAAACCAAACTTTTGTTCTGTGACTTGAGCATGTGTGAAATTGAAATAACAGAGGTAAGGAACACTTATTGATTCAGAAAGCAACACAAGATTTCCCTCATTCACTCTTCAGAGACATTAACAATACATCAAACAATCCATTCTCCAAGCTTTCAACAATCTTTGATTAAGTAAAACATATCAGATACAGAGCGAGTCTCTCTTGGAGTGCATTAACCAACCAACCAACCCTTTTCACAATACAGAGGGTCGTATAAATAGAGAAAATATCTAAGAAATATCTACAAAACAGATCTCAGGGAAGATCTGTGGCAATAACTCTGATTTAACTACTTTCTACTGAACATAAATGCAACAAAATATCTATCTAACAGCTGCGCGAGGGCAGCAGGCATCAAAACTGAGTTAATATGGTCCTTTGAGCGATGCGTTGGCTAGCTCTGTAATAACTGTGCCTTGGGACTTGCAGCGCTGCCCTCATATGGCTTTTACTGCATTAAACTGTCTTGGTGAGCCTTAAATGGCTCTTTAACTGCTTCTTGACTTTGAGCGATCTCTTTTAATGCCATCTGCTTTGAAAATAAAGACTTCCGCTGACACTGATGACTGATACACTTTGCCGCAACACTAATACTCTTTGACATGAAATTTGGCTTCATCTCCTCTGATACTCTTTAACTGGTCAATTCACTCCTTTCTGCTTCTTTCGGGAAAAAATAACTGCTGCAGACTTGCGCTGGACTGAGGCTTTCCATCTTGGCCATTTTTTCTTAGCGATGCGCGATTAGCGCTAATCGCGCATCGAAACCTGCCCCTGATATGCATTCCGGGCTTCCTAAGCAGCGATTTTGCACTTTGCGCCCTTTTTTGGAAGGTGACGTCAACATGACGTCACCGGTGGGACCTAGTACGACGGGTGACGTGGTAGGGTGACATGGCAGGGTGACGTGGCAGGTTGACGTGGCACTTACGTCACGCAGGGGGAAACGGTATCCGGTTTCATGGCGCACTGCTTTTGTGCACAGGCGGTTTGGGAGGAGGGGGCTCCGCCACAGTCGAGAGGGTGACGCGTGGCGGGAGTACGACGGGAAAACTGCCCATCTCCCGAACGCTAACCATCAACAGGTTCGGAAGGGAAAAGACCCGCCCACCGTAGATATAGGGCGCGGGCAATCAGACGGCTGGCGGGATAGGTAAGACGACAGAAGGTTAGGGACGGGGCCCGCGACGCCTTTATTGATTATTTATTTTGGCGGGGGGGGGGGGAGAAAACTTTAGGAAAGTGAGTTTTTATGAGGGGAAAAGGGAAAATGTGAGATCGGAGGGAGGTATTTATGCCATGGAAGGAGTCCAAAGGCATTGGAAGATGGTTTTTTGAGACAAAAGGAGGGTTCTTACTAAGTTTCAGGCAAACTTAGTAATTCCCAAGGGATAATTTATGGTTATTTTTCAACCAGGGGGAGGGGATAAGTATATAGGGGAGTTATTTAACATAGTTTTAGTAGGGGAAGGGAAGATAGATAGGGAGTTACATAATAAAGTTAGCAGTTAAAATGAATTGTGACAAGAAAGCGCTAAGTGTATAACTCTTAGGCTATAAAGGGGAAATAAGACTTGTAGAGGAAGTATGAACATTCCTTGAGTAAAGCAGATCTTTACCAAGGCAAATTATATGAAAAATGATGAGACTAAGAGATATTAAGCAGATCTTGACCTCTTTAGGGGAAGTTAGTGAGTGATTGAGGAAAGAGGAAGAAGGGGAAGTTAGACATGCCTTGTTTGACCTGATCAAAATGAAAAAGTGCCTCAAAACTGTGATCTAGATAAATATAACACTTGAAAACATGAAATGGATCACATAGCTTGATTTCTGCAACCACAAAACTACTTACCCAGCCTACTTACCTAGCATTTTTTCTTCTTTTGGTTTGGGTGCACTTGAACTAGTAAACCCAACTTTTCAACTTTTTCTCTTTTTTTTTTTTTTTTTACTATCCTCCTATCTACATCTACACTTATTTCATCCAGGGGCTCATATTAGGCTGTTGAGCACCCTTGCTTCTCTACCTATCTAAGAATCTGCCAAGATTAAGCTATTTGGACAGATAATGATTCTCTATATTCTTACAACAGGAAATTGAAACCTAGGGAGACCAAGATTAAGCTGTTTGGACCTCCCTTTAACTGAAAATTCTTCAAAAATGGAATAACTCATCAAAATTGGAATACAGCAGTGGCACTTAGTCTAGCACACTCTCATGGCATCCTTCCTTGGCCTTTTTTAGCAAATATGGAGCATTGCAGTATGCATAGTACGACATATTTGGCATGTAAAAATGTGGATCATGAAAGATGAATAACCTGTTGCAGCAGGAGGCTAACAACCAACATAATTCATTGCCGTATGTTGGAGATCATTTTCCCAAAAACCATCGTTTAGGGCCTCAAAACGACTCCGGAGTTTCAGTACCCGAAAAATTGCCAAAAATAGTAAATTGTGTTACAAATAAGGAAACTGAAAAATTGAAAGACACAACAATGGGGGTCCAAGTGGAATAGATGGGTGGCCACTTGGTCCCTGGTGAGCCACTTGCCCTAGTGAAGGAGTTGGCTTGCTTTGAGAACTTGATATAGTTGGATCCTTTACTGTCGGGTGTTCTTGATCCGTGTTTCCATGATTCAATCAATTGTGGTCTTGTTCCATACAATTTGGATTTAACTATGTAGGTGTGAGTTGTTTTGCAATGTCTGATGTGTCCAATAATGGTGGGAAGTATGGTCGAAGGCGGTCCACATTGAACACTGGGTGTAGGCCAAGGAATGGGGGAATGCTGAGCTAAAATGCATTGTCTCCCACAACCTTGGTAATGGTGTACGGACCATATCGAAGTGGTTTGAGTTTCTGATAGGCTCCGGTAAGGTGTTCCTTCTGCAAATGCAACCATACTTTATCGCCCACCTGAAACTTGTGTGGCACCCAATGTTGATCATGCCGCTGCTTGTACTTGGAATTTGATTTCTAGAGAATGTAATGGACCTATTGGTAGATGTGTTGGATGTGTTTAATGATTTTTTTTGCCTTGTTGGCTTCGGATTGGGCATGAGCCTAATCTACCTGAGTAGCTGCAAATGTTATGGCCACATCAATGGGATATAGTGGTTGGAATCCCAAGCCCACCTGAAAAGGGTTGTGGCCAATCGAGTTATGGAGAGCCTGGTTATAACTATGCTAGACATAGGGGAGGCTCTCATCCCATATGCGTGGATGCTTTTAGTTGTACATGCGAAGAATGTGTACGATCATCCTGCTGACAACCTGTGTCTGGCCATCAATTTGGGGATGGAAAACTATGGACTTAGTGAGCTTGGCGTCTAGCATCGACCAGAGATTGGACCAAAATGTACTAAGGAACCTGTTGTCCTGATCTAAGATGATAGACTATGGGATCCCAAAGTGTACCCACACTCGTTTAAAGAATATTTTAACAGTGGCTTCTGCTGTGATATTCTTCTTGCAGGCCGCCAAAATGGCCATCTTTGAGAATCTTCCAATGATCACAAAAACATAGTCATTGCCATTCTTAGTAGAAGGAAGGCCCGACATATAATCCATGGAGATGGATTCCCAAGGTCGACTAGGGGTAGGCAACAAAGTATAGTGGCATTGATTCTTGATGGTCGGTTTGGCAATGGCACAGGCAGTGCAGGATCTGATGTACTTCTCGACATCTTGTCAAAGATTCGTCCAATAGAAATACTTTTGCAATACTGCCACCATTTTCTCGATGCTAAAATGCCCAACAACTCCACTATAGTGTGCTCCCCAAATCATCTTGGCATGCTTGCTTGAAGGAACACAAAGGTGTCCCAGGTGGCATAAGAGTGCATGGTGGAGGTGAAAATATGGAACTTGCTGACCCTCCAAGAGCGCCTGGTATGTGTGGCCAAATTTTAGGTCACTTTTGTAGAGAAGTGGCCAATCAGAAGTCTCGTGCCCACAAGAGTTGAGCACGATTGTTAAGGCCATGAATGGTGGTCAACTGAGGCTGTCTGCAACATTATTGGTGCTGCCCTTCTTATAATTGATATTCAAATGGAACTATTGCAGGTATGTTGACCACTTCTGACTGAAATCATTCTCAACTTCCCTTACATCTATATGATGGTCTATGTGGATGACCATTTCCTTCCCCAAAATGTAATTCTTCTATTGTCGGTAGCCCTGGATAATGGAATACATCTCTTTGTTATAAGTGGGATACTTTTGGACTGTGTTCGAAAGTGTCTCATTGTGATATGCCACTGGATGCCCCTGTTGAGTAAGGACTTCCCCTATAGCATAGCCAGAGGCATCTGTATCGATCTCAAATGGTTATTTCAAGTCTGGTAATGTGGGCATTGGTGCAGAGTAGAGGCAGTGTTTCAACTCCACGAATGCCTTCAAACCAAAATAATTTTTCTTTCGCTCCTCCCTTGGTGACTTGACTCTAGGGCCAAGTGATATGAGAGAACCCCAACACGAACCTGCGGTAGAAATTGGCAAGGCCTAGAATGATGTGGAGCTATATCAGAGTGGTTGGGGCTAGCCAATCTCGAATGACTTGGATCTTGTCCAGATCCACATGCACCTCGCATTCATCAATAATGTATCTGATATACTGAACCTGGGTCATGCCAAAAGTGCATTTTTCCAAATTGGCACACAACTTGTGTTGCTGCAGTGTTTGGAGAACCTGTCGAATGTGGTGGAGGTTCTCTTCCCAAATCTAGCTAAAGATCAAGATGTCATCCAAGTATACCACTACAAATGAGTTGGTGAATCACCGCAAGATTTCATCCATCAACCTCATGAAGGTTGCAGGAGCATTCCTCAACCCAAAAGGCATAAACAACAATTCGAAAAGGCCCTGCTTGGCTTTGAAGGCAGTCTTCCACATATCAAAGGGTTCGATTGGTACCTGGTGATATGCGGACATCAAGTCAATCATGCTAAAATATTTTCCCCCCTTGAGTTGGTCCAAAAGTTCATCAATCCGTGGGATCGGGTACCTATTCTAGACCGTGATCTTGTTCAGCACTCGATAGTCAATACATAGTCTCCAAGTCCCATCCTTCTTTTGTACCAACACGATCGAGCTCCCATAGGGTGATGAACTCGACTGGATGTGACCTTTCTACAACAGCTCCTGAATCTTCCTCTTGATTTCATCATTCTCCAAAAAAAAGCGTCGATAGATTGGTCCATTGGGAAACGATGCACCGAGGGTTAGATCGATGGAGTGCTTGACCTGATAGTGCAGAGGCACCCCTGTAGGGGAGGTGAAGATGTACTCGTACTCCTCCACGACCTTGTCCATCTATTGTTTTCATGCGGAGGGGCCCTGTTTGGATGTCGTGGCCACTGTCTTCTTCTTTCCCTGAGGGTATATCATCAGGAAAAAAAATATCCTGGTTTGTAAATGAGCTTAGTGCATTGTTTTGCAGTAACCAAATATATGGCAGTGGGCGGTGCTACCTCTGGTATCCTATACAAATTATTTCCCAAGGTAAAAATAACAACATGAGGCCTTGAATCATATATAACATGTCGCTTCCACAAGTATGATTGACATAGAGAAACATCACATAATACCTTATCTATGAAGGGCTTGATGCTGTATAGAAGGTGACACTACTAGCTGACGCGAAGATCACGTCCTTGGTGAAGCCACGCAATGGTGTACGGTTGTGGGTGTGTTGTGGTCTGTAAGCCCAACTACTTCACATCCTCTGTTGAAATGACATTCATTTGGCTCCCGCTATTGACAATGAAATATAGCAGGGAGCCCTTTACCCATATTTGGGAGTGGAATAGGTGCTCCTCCTCCTCTAGATCTTTAGATTCTTCCTTTTGGATTTTCGTGGTGGTAATGGTGGTGTTGGGATCCGCATCAATAAATTGCTTCCCTTTGTCATTCCTCTTGTCGGGTTCTGACTTAGAGTCAAAACATGCATCTGATTCAGAAACATTCAGCTCAGCCACTAGTGATTGCTTGGCTCGACACTCACTTGTGTTGTGAGTGGAGCTCTTATGGAACTCACACCACTTTCCTGTGTCCTTCTTTGGATCCACGGCGTTGTTCTTTTCTTGTGGCTTTTCTAGGTTGTCCTGGGCCACCCCACCTTGGTTTTTTCCATTGTTCTGTGGTTTGGAGGCACCTTTCCCTTGGTTCAATTTCGTAGATCCAAAGTCTCGCTTCTTCTATTTAAACTTCTGCTTGATCTTGACAGTGTATCGATATGCCGTGCTGAGCAAGGAGATGTCCAGGTACTCCATCTCGTCCTGGATGTACTTGTGTAGGCAACTGTGATACTTGAGTACCAAATGGTCTCAAAATCCTTGATACCCAAATTCGTGTGAAGGGTATGAAAATAATTGGTAAACTCTGACACATCTTCATCCCTTCCCTGCTGCGGCATGGTCCATTTTATGTATTTATCCTCATAGCTCCTGACAGGGTAGTATTTCTCCTTGATGGCATCCCAGAATAAAATCCAAGTGGGTGTGGCTGAAAATAGTGAGGGCGAACTTTCATCCTTTTTCTCACAGTAGGTTTCCAACTAGTCCTTGACATGGGGGCCGACCTTGAAGAGAGAAAGTAATCTTCTCCTGGCTGGAAAAATCATGAACTGAAAAATATCCTTCTAACATATTTAACCATTTATCTATGGTGTCTGCATCTATTTGGCCCTCAAATATGGGAATGTCAAAGTTTACTTGTACCTTAAAAGGAGTGGAGCCTCCAAAGTGCTACTAGATGTGGATGCGCTGCCAGTGAGCAGCTGTTGAAGGATCTGGGCAAAGTTATCCATCATCGCATTCCTTTGTTTCTCAAGGGCCTCTTCGAGCAATATTTTGAAAGGATATCCTACTCTCTCGTCTTTCTTTTCTTCCCCCATGGGCAGCTGTCGGGGTTTACAAGGTTGATATTGCAAAGGTTCAACCAAATTGAGTCCTAAGTCCCTACATCCCGACCTCGTTGGGGACATGCAAAGAAAAAGAAAGAAAGAGTAGGCTGATCAGATACCACTGATCCAGATTTAAAATGGAATACAACAAATTACAAATATAACCATAAATATAGAGATGCAACATAAATAACACTTCATTTCATTAATATCAAATAATAAAACATGCTTACAAATAGAATGGAAATAAGACTAGCTCCCATAAAGAGATGAACTCGGCCAGATGTGACCTTTCTACAATAGCTCCTGAATCTTTCTCTTCATTTCATCGTTCTCTAGAATAGAGCGCTGAGAGATTAGTCCATTGTGAAACGATACACCTGGGCTCAGATCGATGGAGTTCTTGACTTGACATTATAGAGGCACCCATGCGGGTGAGGTGAAGTCATCCTCATACTCCTCCATGATCTTGTCCATCTATTCTTGTCCTGCGGAGGGGCCCTGTCTGGAGGTCATGGCCACCATATTCTTCTTTCCTGGTAATGGAAATGAGATTACTACATTTTTTTGCAATAACCAAATATATGGAAGTGGGCGGTGCTACCTCTGGTATCATGTACGACTTATTTCCCAAGGTAACAATAACAACACAAGGCCTTGACTCATATACAGCATGTGGCTTCCAAAAGTATGGTTGGCCTCATAGTACATGACAAACATCAAGGGGAGCAACATCACATAATACTTCATCCGTGAAGGGTTTGATGATGTATGGAAGGTGACGTTGCTGGCTGACGCGAAGATCCCATCCTTGGTGAAGTCTGTTGGGTTGTGTTATATTCTTTCCATGACTAGCCCACGTAGTTAACCGGGGCGTTAGAGGGGGGAAGAGCCCCCTTCATTGCACTGATTGTATTTTTGTTGGGGGGGGGGGGTGGATCACAGGGGGTTTGAGGCGTACCCGTAATTCCACTTTATTGGGTCCGGGGCAGCTTCCTGGAAAATTTTGGTTTTGGACCCTATGTTAGGTTGGGCAGACCCACCTATGGTTTTGTGCATGATTGTCGCACATGTTTTTGGATGCGATGGTTTTTGGTCCATGGCATTGGACGCAATGGTTTTTGGTCCATGGTATTGGATGCTTCAGCATGTATAAATATGTATTATAACATTGAAAGAAACATAATGAAAAATCAAGTTGGTAGTCCCGATTTTGGGATCCAGGGGAAAATCTCTGTGTATATGTGTTATGCTCTCACACTGTTTATTTTCTGTGATTTAGAATTTGTATGTAGGTAATTTCTGTACAAGGTTAAAACCTACATTTGGTATCAAGGTTGTTTTGGCTTCAAGGGGATGCCTTTGTTGCTGAGGGGTTTTGCTCGGGCTTGTGGTAGACCATGTTCAGCGGGAGATCTGCGAGATTGATTCTAGTGGTGAAAGAAGATGGCGAGTAGTGGAAAGATAAAGATCAAGAAATTTAATGGTTAAAGTTTTGAGTTGTGGAAACTCAAGATGGAGGATCTCTTAGCGGATAAAGATCAATGGATTGCGGTAGATTCAGGTACTAAACCAACGAGAGTGTTCGATGAAGAATGGAGAAGTTGGATCAGAAGCAAAGAGCACAATACGATTGTGTGTCTCAAATTCAGTATTGCTAAATGTATCAGGGGAAGCTACAATGACAGCTTTTGGGACAAGTTAGGGACTTTGTACCAATCTAAGTCTCTGGTGAATAAACTGTTCCTGCTGAAAAAGCTGTATAACCCAAGGATGAAAAATGGAGAATCGATGATAGAACATCTGAACACATTTAATATTGTGGTAAGTTAGTTAGCATCTGTTGATATTAAAATTTCAGATGAAGATAAGTGCATCAGTTTGTTGTGTTCTCTACCAGATTCGTGGGATAGTCTGGTTATTGCAATAGGTAGCAATGCAACTGCCTTTCAGTTTGATGAAATAGTCTCATCCTTGATGACGAAGGAGATGAGATGGAAAAATATGGAGAGCCAGAATGGTGATGCCTTGTCTGTACAAGGACGGTCCCAGAACTGAAACAAAAATAAATCATCGAGTGGGAGATCTAAATCTCTAGGAAAACCTATAAAGGTGGTGTGCTATAAATGCGGAAAGGAAGGGCACTACAAAAGGGACTGTAAATCTAAAGCTTCTAATAAAGGAAAGGGATCTGATGATGCTCCTTCTGCAGAGGCAAAAACCACCTCAGATGAAGGTGGGGATGTG
>APFE030246029.1:0-13530 GCA_000404065.3 Pinus taeda
ATATATATATATATATAGATTAAAGGTGAAGGAAATTATATACATCAAAGGGAAGATTTGAAGTTGAAAAGTCTTGTTTAAAGTTATATGTATAATGGTCATAAATCAAAGTTTATAAAGGATTATTTTAAAGAAGCTATTTAAGTTTCTAAACTACTAAACTATCATTGAAAAACAATATCTCTCTCTCATAGCCAATATCATCACAACAAATCCGACCATTGTTTTAGAAAATGACTACCATATTTGATTAATGTGAGACTCCCTCTTAGGATCCTCTAACTAAAAAAAAATTTATCAAATTTCAAACACAATAAGAAGAGAAATAAATTATTTATATCTAATCATTTATTTGATGACAATATAAATTTAAAATTTATTTAACACAAATTAAATAAATAAGAATTTCATTTCAAACATTTACATAAGTAATCAATAAATGGAGGAATGTCTGTTCCAATAGCTTAGTTGAGATGCTCTTGGGGTCCTGACTCAGTTGGGATGCTCCTCTTGACTACCCGACTGGATTTGCCTCCCAGCCAACTAGGAAGTATTTCCTAGCCCAGAGAACCTTCACAGGTTCCCTAGCCCAAATCCAACCAGATGTTCGTGTCTAATGGTTGAATTAGATTAGTAAGATCATATTATAGCTTGAAAATTCTACTCTTTGCTTAGAAGTTTGTATAGTCTAGTATTTTCAACCATGACAACATCAAGATAATGCAAAGACATTACAAGAAAAAGTAGATATATAAAGCCTTTGCATTGATATGTTTTGAGGATAAAGCATTTATAAAGAGGAAGGTAATGTAATGAACATAAATATGTATAAAATAAATGTACAAATAATGTTAATAATAATAATAATAATTGCAATATAATTAATAATTATAAAAGGACATGTCCTGGAGGACATGACTCCTTATGAATGAGCATTCATGCTTAGGTATATGTACGAGACCCCAATTGTACTCTCATCATCATATTTTCTAATGCCAATTATTTGTATACTATTTATATACTATCCACATGGATTTCTTTATATTCCATATATTTTAAATATTCCATATTGTTTTATTTCTATATACAAGGCAACATATGACAATCTTGCTTAACTACTTGTTGATCCCTCACAATCTTTTGACAAAATGGTTACAAGCATCCCTAATTATAAGAATTTGGGACAAAATCACATTAAATGTGGGTAGATACAAGCTTAAGGTGGAGATGCCACATAATATTTGCTCTCATCTAGGAACATACCCAATAACATTTGTATGTTTTGAGGATATGAGTTGTTTTTGTTAACCACCCAATTTAAACCAATTTCATTGAGTAATTAAACTAGTTATTTTGTTGTTAACTAATTGTTAGTAGTAGGCATGATCCTATAGATTATTGCAACCTAGATGTTGCCATTCCATTATTCATGAAACCATAATTTATAAATATAGGCTAATGGCTAACACAAGTAGTCAAAACAACAAATTGGAAATCATTTCAACCATGACATAACCATAACAATTCAGTGTTCAATTAAACACAATTTATATATACAATTACAATAACTTCTGTATATGGAATTATTCACCAATTTGTCATAGAATAAATATGTTCCACCCAAAAATGGGCTCCCTATTGCATCAATTCTCTTCGCAATAGATGTCGCCCCCAAGGTGAGGCTATAAATTCACGAGGGTCATACTCTTCCTTTGGTCGGCTTTGTTTTCTCTTCTCACAACCCAATTCCTAAGCTAATAGTCACCTATAAAAATTCCCAATCTAGAACATTCTTCCCCATCAACTTGCACAACCCAAAGAATGGGATCCATTTCCTTGCTTAGATCCCTTAAGGTATCTCATTTCCTTTTAAGGCTCTAGCTTATGTCGACCAAGATATTTCATTGTTCGGACTTAAGGAATTATCAATTGTAGCGAAATTTCCACAAATACAACCAAGATAATTTCATACTACCACAATTCTCTATAAATTTGTGGTTGCAACTTTCACAGTTCAAAAATTCTATACACAAGAGTTCTCTCTAAGCAACTTCCCCAATTTCCTAGAAAAAAAAGAATAGTTTTCAAAGTAAATTCACAATTTCCAGTGAGTTTGGCTCTTCGTTAATTACAATGGTCTTCTTTGAACTACGATTCCCTCCCAAAACTTTAAATTCGAGTAATAATAATCACCATACTAACTTGCTTGCATGTAAAGGTAAACATTTGATTGCAAGGCAGAAAAAGCCACATATTCCTTTAGGATCTAATCCTCCCAAAGGGTGAATTAAATGGTAAACCATAATTAGCTAATAATCAAGGTCATAATGAAGTTTGATAAGATTTTTGGTTAATAACCTTATTAAGGTCCTTTCATTAGCCTACTAAGCCCCCTTGTCTTCCCTATTGTGGAGACATAACCCCCATTCACTTTGTCTTTATTGTTTGTTGCTAGTGATGCATTTTATTATAATTCAATGTTTAGTTCAATTTACATTTGTTGGCTTATAGCCATTCCTCATGTACATGTACAACTCTAAACTAGGGTATTTCATTCCCTGCTGATCCAGGTGGCTCTAGAGACACACAGGACAAAGAGGGCTTATGAATGCTCGAAAATCAAAGTGCTCAGAATGACTTCAACCTAGGACCAAAGTGTAGATCTCGTATTCCTGATCGCGGAGGTGCGAACGGTTCGTCAATCCGAGCTCATATGAGGTAGAACGAGTGAGTCAAAGTTTTGGTCAAAGTTGGGTTATGGGCCAGGTTTAAGTGTCCTACAATTTGACGACCTCGAGGCATGAAACCTAGATCCCGAAATCGGTTGAAATTGCAACCTTGTTAATTTTCCCAATATCCCTTATTTTCTAAAACTTTGAAAATTACCCCCTCTTTAAAAATACAAAAAAAAAAAAATTATAAATGAGGTTGCGAGCCACCACCCTTGCCACCCCAAGAAACTACATGACAAAAGATTTTGTTATAAGGCCGACAAGCCATGACCCCTGTCGGCCTAACCCCAAACCTTACAAACATATTACACATGGCTCGGCAGCCATCACCCCGCCGAGCACTCCACACCACCATACACAACCGTTTATGTTATATAAATGGGGTGGGCACGGGCCACCTCCAGTGGACCTAGCCCACACCCCAATACTCTCCACCAATCGCGCTAACAAACAATGACGCCGGAAATTGGGTAAGGGAGCCACCAGGGGTCGAACCCGCCCGGCCAAGTGGTCGACCCCCGAACCGGCGTTCCCATATAATATGGCAAAAACTTTGTTGCACCAACAATTATAACAATCAATAGAACGTTAACTGCGGGAGTTATGGGGGCGAGCTGCCCAAAGCGGACCCGACCCCCCCTTAAATTCATTTTTGTTTAAAAAAAACAACAACAACAATATATAAAATGGTAAATTTAGGAGGGGCAGGATTTGATCCCCTGACCCCTCCTCAACAAACTTTTAAACTTATCCAACGCACCTAAAATACTTCCTTGTTTATTTCGCCTGTCAAACTATATGTAAACCTTCATTTATTTGAGCGCCCAAATGGAGGAGGCAGAATTTTGCAGGAGTGAAATTTCACTTTGTCAGAATTTGACAAATTTTATATGGTTTCAGCACTTCTCGACGCCACGAATGCAATGGCATTGTCCGTGTCAAGTTCTGCATTTTTCGGCCCTTTTCAGTATGAGCGTGGAACCATGATTGCTGCAAAAACAGTGAGCGGAACCATGATCCTTGCAATTTTCCTGAGGAGGTAATTTTTCTCCATGTCGGAATATAGTCAAGTTTACAGTCATTTTTCATGGTTTTCTGTAGGGATCGCAATGGCGAAGTCAAATTCGCCTTTGCAGCTGCAGATTTCTAGTCCACCCATGGATTAGAATCTTTGAAGAATCTAGGGGAATCTAAAAGATTCCTTGAGACCCAAATTCTCAACTTCTCAGAATTCAAAAATTGGACAGTCAATTTTGCACTATTCAACGTCACAAATCTGATGGTGCATTCAGATTTCTCATTCTCTCATTCTATTCTTCAGCCACTTTTCTAAGTGGAATGCAGATGTCAACATCCATGTGTGAGCAGTCATGCGATTGATGTTGTGATATCAATGGTCCAAACAGCTTCAGCAGTTTGATATCTGCTTCTTTAGATGGCCCTTGGTTGTGAGGTATATACAGTGTTCATGTACTTCTTTTGCTATGCATTGTGCTGCACAGGTCCTTTATTGATGTTTGATGTGGGATCCTATTTCTTACTCATTTTTATGATTCCTGCTTGATGTGACGCGGAATCGCCTATGTGATGTACTTGTTTTCATGACTCATCATGTTGTGTTTTGAGATCTCTTTGTTGTATGTTGATGGGATACTCATGTGTTTCCGTGCATGTTTGTTTTGAGATCCCTTTTATGCCATGTTGTTGGGATGCTCATCGTGCATGAGTTTTGTGTCATACTGATAGAAGTCTTTTGACTGAGAGTTCCTGTAGTGGAACCTCTTAGAGCCACTCCTACGTGAGGGCATTTTCCTTTTATGATTGTGACATCATCTCTTGTGTACATCATCACTATTGACAGCACTTAATGTAGTGGCCTACACCATCTTGACACCAGGGCCCAGAGACGTAGTCCCTCCTGGACGAACTCTGTTATTAACGTCTTATGTTTTCATGTGTTGATGATTGACATGTTCCTCTTCTTTACAGCATGCAGATGTATTCAATAATGTTTTTTTTTTTTAAATGCAATTTAACACATCATGAAAGTAAAAGGTCTTTGAAGGGTCCTTTGTCACACCCGGATCTGGATCAAGTGGTATCGGAGCGGTCTTTGCGTTGATGGGAATTGCAGCGTGAACAATATAACGTGCAATGACAGAGGATGAAAAAGCGATGTACGAGACCATGCTCAAAATTTCCAAAAGGGTAGAGATAATGTTTGAAACTCTACAGAAAGAGACAGAGGAAAAGGAGCGATTACAACTTCAGTTGCAAGCCACAAAAGAGGCCATGAGAGAATTGAAGCACAACAAACATAATCTTCAAACATAGAATGTTGAGTTGAAGATGCGTCTACAAGAAGAGAAAGAGGAGAAATGTAGTTTGCTACGATAGCTGCAAGGAAAGGATGAGGCCTTGGAAAAGCTGCAACATGACCCGTGTGAGGTAAAAAGTAGTTCTCCATCTTCATGTATGTTTCCTAATGATGATTTCGCTATTTTTGAAAATCATACCACAGGAATTGGCTCCAAACTGTTGAAGATAATGGGGTATGAAGGAAAGGGCTTAGGCTTCAGTGGCCAAGGCATTATCAACCCCATCAAAGTAGAAGAATTACCCAGTTAGGCAGGACTCGGGTATGTCAGAAAGAAATTTGGGGAATGCGCCGAGACAACTAGCGAATCACCAACAACAGATGATGAGAAGCCATCAACAGTGCTTTCCAAATCGACAAAGGAGGTAAAAGATGTTGATTTTCTTTCAATTTCTTCGTCACATAGTATGATTTCTGTTGGAGATTTGGAGATCCCAATTACAAGGACAAACATGAGGCTCCTTACAAGGACGAGGCACGAGAAGGAAGAAAAAATTGGTATTAATAACCAATGCATAACTCAATCATTGGAGGTTGTGCAGAGACCTCAATTTAAAGGCTCGAGATACACCAAAGGAGAATGTTCGAAGGTGTCATATGCTTCTGAGACATCGTCAAAATCATCGAGGAAAGACAATGATGGGAACACATCCCCATCATCCCATGGCAGTTTCCATTGCAAGGAAAGAGCTGAGGCAAGCTCTCATGACCATACTTACACCAGAGACAACAAGGGAAGGTATAACCACTTTCGATCTTCGAATGTTCATTTCGATTATGATCATGTTGATAATAATGAATGTAAAAAAATGGCATTGAAAAACATGCACCTTTTATGGATTACATAACCATACATTTTCTAAGTGTTGGAAAAGAATGGAAGCACACAAAAGGATGAGGCGTGAAAGACCCTCTCAACAGCATGAAAAGAAACAGGTTAAGAAAATCTGGAGGAAGAAGATGTATTGCAGTCATTGCAACAAAAGTGGCCATCAAAGAACCACTGTTTGGAGGCTCCATCCAGAGCAACGCCTTAAAGACAAAGTGTCGATACATGAACTAGATGAAATGGTTATTCGACCATCAAATGCGCCACAAGGGAGCAACCCATTCACCTTGATAAGTGAGAGATGGTTTCTAGATATGTTAGTGTTTCATGGTCGTGCTTTTGTAAATCATTTGTTGCATTTTAAAATGTAAAAGTGATGAGGTGTTTCCATCACTTGTTCAACAACAATGATGTTTGATATTATTTTGGGTTGCATGTTAAACTTTGAAAGTGATGTCGTGTTTCCATCACTTGTCAAAGCAAAACAGTTTTTGGCCTTATTGTTGTAAATCATGTGTTGCAGTGATGATGTGTTTTCCATCACTTTTTGAAGCAACAATGATATGTTGGCCTTGTTTTCATAGCTGCGGTATTGCGTCCATCTTGATGTAAACTTGACCACCGAGTATGTGTTATAAACTCATGGTAAGTGTGGGATGTTTGGGTCATTAGTTGGTCATGAAAGTCAAGCATGTAATTTGCGAAACAATGTACTACATGTTGCAGAGATAGCAGGTGTCGGCTCATCGCTTAAGGCTCTGAAGAACAAAGGTGAAGGAGATGGAAGCGAGACCTTTTCAGTTCGCTTGTGATGCAGACAAGGTACAGAGAAGATGCAGATTATTTTTTATGCTTTTGGAGGACCAAAAGCTCCTCAGTGAGGAGGATTGATCCAGGTGGCTCCAGAGACACACAGGATAAAGAGGGCTTATGAACGCTCAAAAATAAATGTGCTCAGAATGACTTCAACCCAGGACCAAAGTGTAGATCTCGTCGTCCTGATCGCGGAGGTGCGAACGGTTCATCAATCCGATCTCGTATGAGGGAGAACAAGTGAGTCAAAGTTTTGGTCAAAGTTGGGTTGTGGGCCAGGTTTAAGTGTCCTACAGTTTGACCGACCCCAAGGCATGAAACCTAGATCCCGAAATCAATTGAAATTGTGGCCTCGTTAATTTTCCCAATATCCCTTACTTTCTAAAACTTTGAAAATTACCCCCTCTTTAAAAATCCAAAAAAAATTATAAATGAGGTGGCGGGCCACCACCCCCACTGCCCCGAAAAACTACATGACAAAAAATTTCGTTATAAGACCGACAGGCCATGACCCCCACCGGCCTAACCCCAAACCTTACAAACATATTACACATGGCTCGGCGGCCATCACCCCGCCAAGCCCTCCGCACCACCATACACAACCGTTTATGTTATATAAATGGGGTGGGAAAGGGCCACCTCCGGTGGACCCGGCCCACACCCCAATACTCTCCACCAATCATGCTAACAAACAACGGTGCCGGAAATCGGGTAAGGGCACTGGCGGGGGTCGAACTCGCCCGTCCACATGGTCGGCCTCTAAACGGGCGGCCCCATATAATGCGGCAAAAACTTTGTTGCACCAACCATTATAACAGTCAACAGAATGTTAACTACTGGAGTTATGGCGGCGGGCTGCCCAATGTGGACCCAACCGCCCCTTAAATCCATTTTTGTTAAAAAAAACAACAACATATAAAATGGTAAATTTAGGAGGGGCGGGATTTGATCCCCTGACCCCTCCTCAACAAACTTTTAAACTTAACCAACGCACCCAAACTACTTTCTTGTTTATTTCACCCACCAAACTATATGTAAACCTTCATTCATTTGAGTGCCCAGATGGAGGAACTAGGAGCGGGCACAAATTTCGAGATGGAGGAAGGGAGTGCACGTAGTTGGAGGCAGAATTTTGCAGGAGGAGCGAAATTTCACTTTGTCAGAATTTGACAAATTTTATATGGTTTCAACACTTCTTGACACCACGAACGCAATGACGTTGTTTGTGTCTCCATTAGAGTTCTGCATTTTTCGGCCATTTTCAGTATGAGGGTGGAACCATGATTGCTACAAAAACAGGGAGCGGAACCATGATCCTTGCAATTTTCCTGAGGAGGTAATTTTTCTCCATGTCGGAATATAGTCAAGTTTACAGTCGTTTTTCATGGTTTTCTGCAGGGATCACAATGGCAAGGTCAGATTTGCCTTTGGAGTTGCATACTTCCAGTCCACCCATGGAGCATAATCTTTGAGGAATCTAGGGGGAATCTAAATGATTCCTTGAGCCCCAGATTCTCAACTTCTCAGAATTCAAAAATTGGACAGTCGATTTTGCACTATTTGACGTCACAAATCTGATGGTGCATTCAGATTTCTCATTCTCTCATTCTATTCTTCTGCCACTTTTCTAAGTGGAATGTAGGTGTCAACATCCATGTGCGAGCAGTCATGCGATTGATGCCGTGAGATCGATGGTCCGAACAGCTTCAGCAGTTTGACATCCGCTTCTTCAGATGGCCCTTGGTTGTGAGGTATATGCAGTGTTCATATACTTATTTTTCTAGGCATTGTGTTGCACAGGTCCTTGATTGATGTTTGATGTGGGATCTTATTTCTTACTCATTTTTATGATTCTTGCTTGATGTGACGCAGAATCTCCTATGTGATGACTTGTTGTCATGACTCATCATGTTTTGTTTTGAGATCCCTTTGTTGTATGTTGATGGGATACTCATATGTCGCCATGCATGTTTGTTTTGAGATCCCTTTTATGCCATGTTGGCGAGATGCTCATCATGCATGAGTTTTGTGTCATACTGATAGGAGTCTTTTTACTCAGAGTTCCTGTAGTGGAACATCTCTTAGAGCCACTCCTGCGTGAGGGCATTTTCCTTGTGTGATCGCGATATCATCTCTTGTGTACATCATCACTATTGACAGCACTTAATGCAGCGGCCTACACCATCTTGAAACTGGGGCCCGGAGACGTAGTCCCTCCTGGACGAACTCCATTATCAACGTCTTCCATTTTCATGTGTTGATGATTGACATGTTCCTCTTCTTTACAACATCCAGATGTATTCATTAATGTTTTTTTTTTTAAATGCAATTTAACACATCATGAAAGTAAAAGGTCTTGGAAGGGTCCTTTGTCACATCCGGACCTGGATCACCTGCCCCCTAGATTTTGCATCATCCTCAATGCAAGTTGTCATTATATATAGTTACAACAATCTATTTTTATTAAAAAATGAAATTAACTCCAAACAAATTACAGAAAAGCACACATAAAAACCAGAGACAAAATATTGGCGGAAAAAGGCTGAAGCCTCATGCTTCCTCACGTATTCACTCTCATTATTATTCATCAAAATAATTGAATATAATGTTACAAATAAATAGATGAGAGATAGTGTTCTCAAGATAGTGTGTTCTATCTTGGACACTTTTGGTTGAGATAATTTCTCCTTTGGTTGAGATAATTTCTCACCAGACACACACCAATATAGGAGTTACCTAAACTTACTCCTATCTTAGAGGAACAACCCAAGAGTTAGGCACAAATTCCTAACTTGGAATATTTAATTAATTTATTTATTTTTTGGATTTATTATTGTTTTATGAGAGAGGCTAACATTCCCCCCTTGAATGGATCGATCCTTGGGAATGGTCATCCACAGTCAAAAGATTGTCTCAGTTCTACAACCGACTACAATCACACATAGTGCAGCCAGCAGTGAACCGATGATGGTACTCTCCTGCAGTTGATTGAGGGAGTACAACAGTGAAACTCCCCTACACCTGAAGGGGGGAGTTCAAATATATTTTGGAGAAGATTGTCTCTCCTTTCAGCGAACAAAGGGGGGAACTGTCAATTTCATTGACAATTCCCCCCTTTGTCCGCTGAAAGGAGAGACAATCTTCTCCAAAATATATTTGAACTCCCCCCTTCAGGTGTAGGGGAGTTTCACTGTTGTACTCCCTCAATCAACTGCAGGAGAGTACCATCATCGGTTCACTGCTGGCTGCACTATGTGTGATTGTAGTCGGTTGTAGAACTGAGACAATCTTTTGACTGTGGATGACCATTCCCAAGGATCGATCCATTCATAATGTATATTCAATCTGCTGATTTTTGTTGGTTGCGACATTTTTCTGAGGAATGATTGGGCTTGCCACAATGGCAACACGGATGGAGATCAAAACACTGATCTTCCATATGGCCTGTTCTTTGACAATGCAAACATTTCGGTTGGACGTCAACTTCAGGTTGCGTGCAATTCTGTTTGTCTACAACTTTCTCAGATGCTAGTGAGGTGAGTGGTTCAAGAAATCCTGCACTCACAAACTTAATTGGCTTGGAATAATCTGGGATATGTAAGTTGGTGTCATCAGTGACATATCCTAAGCCTCGTCAATTCTTGTTATTTTGAATTTCTTCCCAGGCCTTGATGATGGGTTTGGAAGAAATTTGAATTTGATCATGAACAACTTCGACACTTGAAGTTGTTTGGATGAGTGATTTGGAATCAACATCTTTATCTTCATCTGTATGGTTGAATGACTTGGAAGAAGCACTCTGTTGTTGCAGCTCATCTCTTTGTAGTTGCGACTCTAGTTGAAGAAACTCAATGGTTTCATGTGTTTGTTGTAGATGCCGTGAAAGATCAGCAAGAGTTTCTTTGTTGATGTGCACCATGTCTTCATCACTGGAGATGAGCAAACTGTGAAGAATGTTTAACAACTGAATATGCTGCGCCATCTGAACTTGCTGACTGGAAATCAGGCTCTCTTGTAGGAGATGTCGTACTTTGAACTATTTCACTTGAAGGACAGGCTCGCTTGAATGTGACTTGAATGGCACGCTCGCTTGATTTGTTGTTGATTGCACTTGCTAGAGATGTAAAATTTTCTTGCTTAAACTCTGGAATTCACGCTCGCTTGATGACGATCGCGTTTGCATGAATGCTCACTTGCCTTATTTGATGACTTCACGCTCACTTGATGTCAATTTCAACTTGCTTGATTGGTGTTAGAGTTGAACTTGTTTGGTTTCTTTGATGAGCTTCACTCTGGCTCGCTTGATGTGTTGATTTTTGCACTGAATTAATGCAATTTGGTTGAATGAATAATCACGCTCGCTTGCAGGAGATGTAAACTTGTTGCTTGTTTTCTTTAGAGTTAAAATTCATGCATTCATTTCATTTTGCTTTAAAGGAAGGGTGTCGAACACTGTCGAAAATGCACCCAAAAAAGCTTACAATGATTTTAATGACTCACATAAAACAAAGAATTCACTTGTCTTAATCTGACTAAGTGGAAGAGAATTGACGCACTTGACCTTTGATCAAATCAAAATGTGGGTGTTGGTTTCAACCGAGAATGCACCCTTACAATTCAATGTAATTTGAGTTTGATTACCAAGTTCTTAAATTTGTTTACAAGAATGTTGATGTAGACTTTGCTTTGAAATGCTGGAATTTGTAGATTCATGAACTTGATTGTATTTGAGTGAATTTGTTTGTTGAGGTAGAATGCCGATGTTGAGAACTTTGATTATTTGTTGCAGCTATGTGGTGTGCTTGCTTTATGTATGCGATATTAAATGAAATTATTGATGTGTCACAACTAGACACAAATCAAAAGGCAAAAACATGAAGCCATAAAACACAGGCGCCAACAAGCACACATAGTGTACCTTAGATCCCCTTATTCAATTTCGGGCGGATCTAGGACACATCAACAAAAAAATGATATCTTTATTAATCACTGAGTACATTTGAAGCAATGATAATGCCAAGCTGACAACCCTTTGAAACAATTCGCCTTCAAAATCTGAATGGATAGTGACACGATCCTTTTCAAAGTAAAACAATACTTTGAATTACAACAACTTTCCCTTATCACTCCAAATACAAAATCACTTCTTACTTCAAAAATACAAAATATACTCCTTATCTCTCCAAAATTACAAAACACTTATCACTCCAAAATATTACAAAACAAAATTCACCTTATCGCTCCATAAAATCACTTCAAGCCTCTCCAAATTCAACGTATCACAACAAATTTAAAGTTACACCTTATCACTCCATTACGAAAACATCCCTTAAAAGAATTTCATGAGTTCCCTTTTAAAGAAGATCAATGGGTAAACTGCGGGTACAGGAGGTTGCTTTTGCAAACTTTCAACTTGCTTGCTTCCATAGGGACTGCTGTTTTAAGGCTTTGAATCTTGAAGGGAAAGTACTTAAAAAAGGACAAAATGCTAATTTTCAGCAAGCAAAGCTCTATGCATCTCTAGCTGAGCGATATTGGCAGAACAACTCATCTAAAGACACCACAATAGATCAAATTTAAAAACTCTTGGACAACGGAAAGTAGGTAATATGGACTTAAAGCTTAAACTCATCCAAAGGCAGCACAACGATTAGGATATAAGGTTCAATGAATATACAAAATAGGCAAACTGTGTTCAATCAATCAGAGCTTCACTTCATAATTTAGCACCGCTAGTTAACTGCTTTGCGATTGGAACACAGCTGCAGCCTGTGGACATGACATTTATATCATTATACTCTGTCAATAGCTGCTCCGCGTGACATGATGCAGATACGTGCTGTAGACAATTGAGATTGTTGTCTAGTATGAATTTCAGGTCTCTATGCATAAGCTTCCATGTGCATAGAATTCCGTTGCAGATTTTAGCAACCGTGACCAGGCTCATCCAAGAGAGGCTGATCTCTAGACTGAAGGTACCCTGCCGCTACGCGATTTCAAGAAATACAACGCACTTTGTACCAGCAGCTGGAATCTCCACATTCACAAGTCGGGAGACTGTTTCTCTCCTGCGGATTTTGATTCTCTGCGGCAACAATTTTAATCGACAAACTTCTCTACAAACAGTCACACTTTAACAAAGATTTCTGAGACCCACTACAGGCAACTTAAGATTGCTGATTTCCACTACAGGCGACTTACGCCCAGACTTCTGAAAGTTTTCTGCATCATGATTTTCAGTGGTCAGTTTCGTCTCACGGGCCTCTTTATCTTCCACTTCTCCAGAAGTATTGTTCACATCATTCGAAACCAGCATACAGGACCCTCGGTCTTGTAGCTCCACGATACTGCTCACTCAACAAAATCGAGCACCCTTTGAGAAATATGGAATTTGCAGCGACCAAAAGTTTCACGATTATTGCAACCATAAATCACCTCTATAGAAAACGTGATCTGACATATCCCTTTCTCACGTGTCCTCAGTAGCAGGGTTCTTCACACAACTCGCTTTCAATGTTTGAACACCCCAATACACAGTCTCTCAATCCCAAAGTGAAAAAAAACCGTGTGCTCTGATACCACATATTGACAGAAGTGTCCTCAGACACATAATTTTATTAATCAGGAAAAATAATTACATAATTGATTTGCAAGAGCTTACACCCGAACTACCAAACACTCTTGCAATGAGCTATTTATAGGCTCCATGTCCTAACTATCTCTAATTATGGATCACTTATTAAATAACAAGTGTCCATTTACATTAAATGCTATTCAAA
>APFE030246029.1:14103-27584 GCA_000404065.3 Pinus taeda
TACAATTTTTTCTGTAGGAACAATTTATTCGCCAGAGACTTAGATTGGTACAAAGTCCCTAAGTTGTCCCACAAAACCTTCGTTGTAGCTTCCCCTGATACATTCAACAATACTGAATTTGAGACACACAATTGTATTGTGCTCTTTGCCTTCCGATCCAACTTCTTCCATTCTTCATCGGACACTTTTGTTGGTTTAGTACCCGGATCTACAACGATCCACTGATCTTTATCTACCAACAAATCCTCTATCTTGAGTTTCCATAACTCAAAACTCTGACCATTAAATTTCTCTATCTCTGTCTTTCCACTGCTCGCCATCTTCTTTCACCACCAGAATCGATTCCACAGACCTCCCACTGAACAGGGTCTACCATAGGCCCAAGCGAAACCCCTCAGCAACAAAGTCGTCCCCTTGAAGCCAAAACAAATTTGATACCAAATGTAGGTTTTAACTCCGTACATAAATTACCTGCATAGGAATTCTAAAACATATAAAATAAACAATGCGAGAACATAACACATAAAACACATAAACTAGACAAATATTTATATTTACATTACAACATCTCTTTCATAAAATATAGACCTATTAATTATTAATAATTAAATTAAAATCTTGAAAACTTGCACCAAAAAAATAAAATAAAATAATCCTATGCATAATTAAAAGCCACACTTAAATTGACATTTAATTTTATTTAAACAAGTCAAATATTCATATTTACATTAATAACATCTCTTTCATAAAATTAAAAACCTATTAAATATTAATAATTAAATTAAAAATTTAAAAACCTCCAAAAATAAATAATCCTATTCATAATTAAAAGCCACACGTAAACTTGACATCTTACTTGCTCATGTATCTCCTTGGCGAGTTGTTTCTCCTCGGCGGAGTCGATCGGATTTATCTCGACAAGCTCAATAACCAGTCTATTCTCTAGTAACACTCTCCTTGATCTCTTCACATTATTATGGGATCCTCATGGGCATTTGCTTCTCATATTCTCAGCTAGCATATGAATCGTCCAGTTAGCCTCTAACATAGGAAACAATTTAGCCAGCATGTGCCAGAGATTATTTTTATCAATATAATGCCACATTATTAGCTTTGTCATATACAAAGTTTAATGATGAGGGAAATGCATACTCAGAAACCTTACCATATACAAAGAGTTGTTAACCACTACTCGAGCAATTTCGACCACCAGTCAAGTTCATTCATCGGTTGAACTTGCATCAAGTGATTTTATCCATTGTACAATATTTTTTTCCCATGGACTTTGATGATCCTTCGACTTTTCCAATCAATTTCTCTAGGTTGATTTTTTCCTGCCAGCCGAATTGCACGATCTGTGCAATAATACGCTGAACCATGCTCATTCACCAAGTACTTGTTTACTTGCATTAGTCCACTTGGTTGACCAATCGACCAAATTTTCTTGTCAAGAGTTTGCTATCATTTCAAGCATTGTTCATCTATGAGCATTTTCAGCAACAAAGCTCCACATGGGTGCCATTGTTTCAACTTCTACACAATATGCTATAATACCAATTTGTAGACCCGAAAAATACACATCGTCTTATAACAAAAATCTTCATAAACAAATCATCGCACAAGTAACACTACATTCTTCAATTGTCTTGAATAGTTATTGCAGGTTTCCTGTCCATGAGAAATCACGATTAATCAACCAGCATCCATCGCCAATCTTTTTAACTGGCATGTTCTTGATTTCACCATTGCTTAAATCTTAGCAATGGAGCCAAAGTGTTGAAATTAGGTTTCCGACACACATTCAAGAAGAGGACTACATTTCAACCAGAGCACACATGTAACACAATAAAGAAGAGATATTTTTGGAAAATGATTAACCAACGAAGTTTGTCTTTATTTTTCAAAAGTATTTATATGGTTCTAGGAGTTTTACCCACTTTTAAATAATTTGTAGCTGGACTTCGTCCTTTATTACATCCATATTGATATACATATAATGTCTTATGTGTAAAGCCTATTACAAGAGAGTTTAAGAAGCCTATCAACATATCCATAAAATCTTAGTAGGAAATCTGTAATCCTAATCTTAGTAGAGAATAATTGGAGTCTAATTAGACTCTACTAACAACACATCTTATAAGAAGGAAATACAAAGAGAGTGAAGTTTGGGAAGGAGAGGTCTAAAATTGGCCACATTACATATAATGGTTCTTTTTAATGGAATTATCTCTTTCTCTCTCTCTCTTCATATTTTTGTGATGTATTCAGTTCTTGCATTTTTACCAATGTTCTTGTGATTAGTTGCATGGTGAATCTATATGTTTCTCACATCCTATGTTGGAATTCAAGTCTGTTGGACCTTAGCCTCCAAGATTCAAATAATTGGTATCAAAGCAGGTGACCACTCCATGGGAACCAAGTTTTGGAGCATATTTTGATTTCAAAGTTTTGCATCAATCTCCTACCTCCTTTTGGCACCCTTCGAGTCCATATTCTAGGCCATACATTGTCAGTATCATAGTTGGTCCACAAGCATTACAAGGTTTTTCTACCCTCGAACATTTCTTCAACACTATGGGAGCATCCTTATAAGGATTCACTACATCCATTGATTTGCAAAATTTCATAAAATTTTAAGGTTTCCGCATTGCCCACGAAGGTTCCATGACCTCTACAGTGACCCATGTTGCTCTACAAACCCTTGGAATCATTTGTGGCCCTCTCCACTCAGTGTTCTTGCATTTAATGTTATTACAAATTTATATAACCATGCCATAGCTTAAACAAATCTACATGTAGCATTTAGAAGCTTGGGTGACCTCGTTTCATCCATTTCTTAGTTTACCCACAGTGGTATGTATGCCATAGAAGTGTAACAATGGATGAAACATAGGGTAGCAATATTAAGCCAAATTTATGTAGGTTCCATAACCTCTACAAAGCATTTTAGAGGTTGCATGATATCCCATTTTAATGTTTTTTTTGTTAGCTCAAATGGGTTTTTACGTAATTTGATTTTGTTCCTTAGTTTAAGAGATTTCATCAATTGAAGTCACACACACATTTGTAAATTAATGCAGCCACACATAATCTGAGTTTCATAAATGATTCTCTCACTCCACTAATCATTACAGAGCAAGTATCTTATATAAATGGAAATATCTCTTCAATACCTTAAATGAGTTTTCAATAGAATTTGATTTGATCACCTCTAAGAAAATCTATCAACAAACTTGCAATGAAAAGTCCAATGCCAAAAAAATTAAAAAAAGAAAGAAAGAAATTTATGGGTCACCCACAAACCCATGGTTATGGGTAAATCAAACAAAACCCTTCTCCAAACTTACCATTATCAACTTGGTTATGTATCGTTTGCAAACCTATGATTATGGGTTAAACACAAAAGATCATTCTCTTCATTGGTACTTCACACATTGTAATCATGATGGTTATGGGTCATCCACAAACTCACTTTTATGGATTTAAAACAAAAAACCCTTCTCTTCATTGGCTCACTGCAGATTTTAACCATGATGGTATATTGAACATAAATGGATCCCTCTTTTTCTAGCATGGTTGAATGATGGGGACCATTTTCTAAGGGGGGCGAGGGTAGATCTAAATATTAGGGGGGGTTATAGTCTAAGTTCGGATGTATAGGTCATAAAGTCATAATTTTGTGTAAAAAAGAACTTGATGGATATGTAATTGATGGAGTAAAACCTAATTAAATTTTACCCTATCAGCAAGACCCCTTATAAGAAGGCAAAAGGAAGAGAGTGAAGTTCGGGAAGGGGGGGGGGTCCCAAAATTGGCCACATTGCATGTAATGGTTATTCTTAATGGAATCCTTCATGTTTTTGTGATGTAGTTAGTTCTTGCATTTTATCAATGTTCTTCCAATTACTTTCACCGTAGATCTGTATGGTTTCTCTCCTTCATTGTCAGCATTCAAGCCTTTTGTATCTTAGCCCCCAAGATCTAAATCATCCTCCATTGTTTTAGATTGTGTCAATCAATAAAACAAAGGGAGTTATTTCTGAGGTGGAAGTGATGAAATTCTCATTGTTCCACTTGATCTGGGTTTCCTAGCAAGTATTTGCACCAAGGTGTTATGTTTTGTTATAATAGTTTTCCTATTATGAACCCTTATCTTTTTTTGTGTTAATAACATATATGAACCTTATAACCCCTATGTACCAAGATGTAAGAGCCCCTGAAACCTTTATGGACCTCTATTAGTAACCCTTTTTTCCCCACCTAATTAAGTTAAAGTACAATCTCTAATAACACCTCAAATCCTATGGCCCCACTACCAACAACCACTATGGTTAATTCCACACCCAAATAGTACATATTCCCACATGATTTTTTTTTTTCTCGGTAAACTAGCTATCTATTATATTATATGTACAGAGAAATGTTTACAGACAGTGAAGTAGGACTTCCATGGCTGCCAGTGGCGCCATGGGTGAAGTATACTGACTCAAAAAGCTCCCACGCAGGGGTAGCATCCACAACGCTTTCACAATTCCTCTAAAAAGACCGACTGAGGCACAAAACCTTTCCAAAATGCCAAAAAACAGACCCAGACTCATCGAATTACTCATAAGAAATCCTGCCCACGCAGGGGCGGTCTTCATTGATAGGCTGGGGACTGATATCAACAAGACACACTGAAACGAAACATGACCAAAATGGACTGGACACTATAAAAAACGACAAGAGAACAGACAAAATGCTAACCCGAACCATGTAACCCGCAACAAACAGAATTCTGGACCCGAGCTGAGTGGAGTTGGCAGTTGCTGGAGCGCGCATGGGAAGGTCAATCGTCTTCAGGAGGTTTCTCCTCCACAATGGTGCACCATCCCTGACCCTCAGGGATACCCTCCCACATGGCAGCCCACTTGGCCTGTGTTGAGTCTGGAGACTTCTTCGCTTGGGGGAAGGAGGGATCGGCCATGATCGCCTTCCCTGAGGTTCCTTCCCCACTTGATGGAGGCGGCAAGGGGCATGCCAGTCCAGAGCCCTCTGGGGGTGGATCCTCCCTTCCTGGAGGCGTCTCTCCTTCAATCCCTTCCGAAACTTGAGTAAAAAGCACTGAAACATGAGCATTAATTCCTGGATTGTCCCGGGATTTGCCTAGGGTGAACACCACTGAGCCAAACGCAGGGAGGGCTGGCTCCCCTTCTCTTGCACTACCAACCTCCAGGAATTGCCCTGCTTAGAGTGGCGTGACCCCTGCCCTCCGATAGCAATAGCAGCAGCAGCAATGGTGGTGCTCCCTCTCTGCACCCCCACGACCACGACTAGAACCACGACCAGAACCCCTCCTGCAAGGTTGCCGATGTCGAAGCCTTGCCATGGGCAACTCTCCTTCTCCCTTGAATGCTTTAGGCAATTCGCGTGGCCACCCAGAAGCCCGAATTCGTCACCCGAACCTTCCAAGCACCACCACCACCTTTGAATTTTCCAAATGTACCTCTGTTTTCGCCCCCAAAACCTCCGAAATCTCCCCCAGTGACTCTGAATTGGCCACCAGTATCTCCGAATTCGCTGCCAGCCCCCTTGAATTTGCCCCCAACGCCTTTGAGATTGCCGCCCAGACCTCAGAGTTCGCCTCCCGAACCTCTGAGACTGCCACCCAACCTTCTGAGGAACTCTCAGATTTCCTCTTTCGCTCAGAACAAGCACCGGAGATGGAGTGTCGAGAAGTCCAGAGGGCAGCTTGTGGTGGCGTGCGCAGCGCCTCCCAGCCGGCCTTCCTCTGCGACGAATTGCTCTGCAAACGAAACTCCTTGACACAACCGAGACAATGAACTGAAAATTGCA
Source organism: Pinus taeda (assembly GCA_000404065.3). Taxonomy (NCBI): domain Eukaryota; kingdom Viridiplantae; phylum Streptophyta; class Pinopsida; order Pinales; family Pinaceae; genus Pinus; species Pinus taeda. The sequence continues at coordinate 19,939 of APFE030246029.1, forward strand.
TTGCCCTGTCTTGATATCCTTCATCATACTTACCAACATTCCTTTGTTCAGAGCGCCCAATAACTTCTGCCATCCCTTCCATCCGCTCAGCATTGAATGCTTGGAGCTTGAACCTTACCGTAATAAACCTTTGACGGCTGAGTGCCTGCAGAGTTTATTGTTCACGGGGCGGCACATGGTAGCCATGTGGCTCAGCCCATTGTATCGTGCTATCACCCGCAACCGGGGTATTCCCACATGATTTAATTACTAATAACCTATAAAATATCTATGACATCTTAAATAAGAAGCCACAAAACCATATACCCCCCTTTCTAATAACTCTTATGTTTTGTTACTAGCGACCCCTAAATCCAATATGGTCCCCCAACTAGTAACTAAAATCTTCCTAACCATATTAACATTAACCCTTATGGACCTTTTAAATAACCACCCAAACCATTAAGTTTACTCTGCGAACAATATTTATTGTTTGTAACATGGTAATACATATGAACCCTATGGTTTTGTTGCTAATAATCACTAAAAACCCTATGATCTCCGTGCTAATAACCCCTAAAACTATATGTTCCTTTATAATGTTGTTGTTATCATTAGCCCTAGTGTTACCATGTTATTAACCAATATATTCCTCGTGATAACAACATTAATGACCCCTATAAACTTAATAGTCATGAACCCTTATGGACACCTCACTAATAACCCCTATGATCCTTATGGTCCTAATGTTAAGAAAACCTAAACCCATATGGTCCTTTTTACAATAAAATCTCACAATCAAAATGTTACAACAAGATCCCACACTTCTTGAGCTCAAGTCCTTAAGCTCAAGTGCAAGACCCCGTGTAATTCAAGAGACAACCATAAGTGACAAGAGGAATATTGGTGAGGTTACAATGGCACTCACTTAAATTACATAGGGTCTTGTACTTGAACTTTGGGACTTTATCTTGAGAAATGAAAGATTTTATTGTAATTGTCCTCATGTTACTAACCTTTATCTTCCTTATGCCAATAACACCAATGGTATTTATAACCCTTATAGTCCATGTTATAATAAATCCCATGGTCCCCTTTATCCTTTATTTTCTCCTAGCTAATAACATTAACTCTTATGGTATTGGTGCTAATAAATATTAAAAATGAGTGTGGTTTCCCTGCAACGAAACCTTATGGTTCCATATAGACCCAATAGTCTTAATGCTAATAGAAATAAAAAGCACTATGGTTCCCCTACTAATAATCTGTATATATCTTATTGTCCTAATATTAATAACCCCTAAATATGTATGCTTACTATTATATCGTGTCTTCTCAATGCGTGTAACACTTATGAACCTTACAACCACTATGGTCTTAGTGATACTAACCCCTATGCCCCCCCTACTCCTATGGTCTTAGTGATACTAACCCCTATGGCCCCCCATTAGTAGTACTTATCTTGAGTACATGGACTAAATTTATGCACCCATATAACCCATATGTATCTATTGATAATAATTTCTCAAAACCCTTATGGTCCCACTATTAATAGGCCTCATGGTCTACATCCTAGTAACACTTATGACCCTTATAACCCATATGGTCTAATTGGTAATAACCTTTAAATCCTCTATGATCCCCTTAATAATAACCCTTATGGCCAGGGGCGGTAGGAGGGGGAAGGGTAATATATAACCTCGATGGAAAAGTAATAATCAAATACTCTTGGGGCTTGGGGCAAAGAAAAAGTAATCAAATACTCTTGGCTTGATATTAGCAAATGACATGCATTTTTCCAATATCATGATCCTGGTAGACTCTCTCTTTACAATATGACATCTGCATAAAGGACCTTGGCCACAGGAAAATTATCTTAAGCTCTTTTTACAAAGAGTATTACGGATTTTGGATACCTTGAAAAAATAACAAATCCTGCCATGTTCTAATACATCAAAACTCTGGGCCATACTTTGAAGCCAATCATGCTTATCTTTTGAAAGTCGGGAAAATTAAAATTAATGGAACACAGGAATAGAGAGGCATACCATTGACCCCTTCTTACCATCTCCTAAACATAAATCCATGCTTTGGGATCATTGTAATATCCACTTATACCCAAGTTTCAATCCTCACAGTGGCATTGTAGTTTTAAAAGGTGGGAGATTTCAGTATGGTTTCATATCATTCGTTGTCACCGATGCATGTAGCAAGTGTTAATTCTACTCTCTCACCGACATTGCATACAAGGAGTTGGTGGAAACCAGATCTTATAATAGCCCCCCCACCTCAGTGGGTTATTATTTCTATGGAACCAAACATTGTGAATGTAATGGTGATAATTAAATATTTTCATGTGGGATGACCTCTTCGTTGATTATAACAATGGCTCTCCATCCACCCAAATCTCATTGAATTTTTGTTCTTGGCCCACAAAGGACTAGGATTTACTAGTGGTAGCATAGGCTTGTTTTGTGCTACTTACGCTCTATGGAGGTCTCTTCACCTCTACTTGGTTTCTCACTCAACCCATTTGATTGAATCCATTTCCATTACAAAGCTTGTCATGGTCACGGTTCTAATAGTTGGTATCTGAGAAGGGCATCTTTAGTCACAATTCAATGCAACCCAGCTTTCAGATACCACAACTTCAAGCCTACCTCTTCAATCATTCTTCCTCCTCCTCAGGTTGGTTCCTCCCCCCTATCTAGCAACATTATTTTTCTTGACAAATTGACTACTCAAATCCCCTCTGGGTACCTCGAAGACCTCCTCTATTTTTGGTAGTTTCTCTCTTTGTACCTTTGTATCTTTGTCACCCTTTGGCCTTCTATCAATTGCTTCTTATGGGTACATGTTAGAAAATCGGAAAGTTTTTTTTTTTTACTAATAATTACTTGTGATATTACTATGTTCTTATTAACTTATTTATGTTATTTCTTTATGTTCTTCTCATTAAGAAATCATCAAAGCAAAAGCATGAAGATCATGGACACCATATGTACGCACTTGGCTAGGGCTAGAACCCCTATATAGGGGAAAATCCAATCAAAGAACTCTTCCTTCGATAGATTCAAAATGAGATAGACCAAGACCCTAGACCAACATATCTTCCTCCTCCACCAAGTCAGCTTTCCAAGATGATATAGTAGTCTCTTCTTATCCAGCCCAACAACAATCCATAAATTTGACTTCCCAACTATAAAATTTGACTCCCAACTACAAAATTTGACTCCCAACTACAAAATTTGACTCCCAACTACAAAAATTCGACCTCCATCTAGAGAATTTCGGCCCAGCTTCAGCTCTATAGTTTTTGGCCCCTCCAGCAGCTTCACACGTGAGAGAAAGAGAAAGAATTTTGACTTCTTATGCTTGAGAGATACCTCCTTCTTCGCTAGCCCTTATTCCATTGAAATTCACACTTTTTTTGGCCCGAGAAGTTGTAGATCAAACATGATGAGTTTGTTGTACCTTCCTCTTCCTCCCTTTTATTATTTCATATAGAAGAGGAGATGTGTTCTTGTATGTAGGGAGGGATTGAAAACTCCAAAAAAATAAAATGGGATTAAAAAGAAAAGTAACGCCGAGGTATATTCAAGGGGGAATTTGAAGAAGAAATGAGGAGGAATGGTGCAATGAATAACAGAATTTGAAGCCATTTTTCAGGAAGAAGATGAGCTCAAAGGCCACATCGGACTCACTTAGCCAAAAAGTGCTCTGGAAGAGCTTTCTAATGGTATGCAGAAGTTTGAAAATGACTTCTTGGATCATGAAATAGAGCCAGTTGGTGACCACAAGTCAAAGCTTGGCAGAGTTGAAAGGTGTTTGGTTGAGCCTTTCGCCCGTAGCCAAAGTTGGCTTAAGTTCCGAACTCGACAGGAACGTTGGTGGAACCTCTACGTAAAGCTCCATGTAGATGTGGCTGACACGTTAGTAGGAGAAATCAATTCTATTGGCCACAGGTGGAACCCACTAGGAGGAAATACCTTGATGAAAGCATTTAAAATCCTAATTCTACGCAATTGGGAGAGAAGGACCAAGATGACGTCATCTCGACGAGCATACCCCAGAGGGTTCACTCTGAAGATTTTAATAATGACGCGATATTTGTAGTGTTGGGATGGAACAGAGTGGGTGGAGCCCACCCGGCTGTGATAGCCCAAAAATATACCCTAATGAATTAAAGTTAACACCCAAAGCAAATCATTGGGTTATTTGGACAGGGACACGATGACTGTAAGTCATCCAATAGGAGATTGAGCGAGAGACCCACTTCGATAGCTAAACCCGCGCAGGGCAAGCCCGGAAGGGAAATCTTGTAAGAAAATAAAGAGGAAGTGCAATAGAGGGCAGCTCCACCGAAGGATTTTGGCGGAAAAACAAAGAAAAAGGTCGGTTAGGCCAAAAGCTAATTAACAAAGGAAAAGGTTTCAAAATAGGCCTTGAAGGACCCTTTCTCTCTCCTCCAATAGAAGACAGGTGGTGTCTTGTGATTGGTCCAGACAACAAAGGACTATGATGTCAGCACCAACCAATAGGAGGTGGACATGTGGCATGAAAATATGCGTTTTTGGACTCCCAAGTGGCCCTTTTCTGAATTTCAAGTGTCACCACTCAGGTCGACATGTGGTAGGAGTGACATCATGGTGACTTCATCTCTAAGGGGTCAAGCTAGAGAATTTAATTGTCGGTAGTGCCGAGTTGTAGAGTTTTGAGACACGATGCCAGTGGATAGAGTGACAACCAATAAATAGAGGGTTGGTGGACCCTACGGGTAAGCTCATCCCAGCGGGTGGAGCTCGGAAGATTAGCAATACAACACAAAGGGGATGTGTTAGGATAAAAGGGGCTTTCGCCTTATTGCCAAAAACGGGTTCTAGTGGATTAGTTGAGACCAGTAGCATGACAACAATAAGGGCTCGAATCCTGGAATCCCATAACCTTTAAAGAATTGTAGTCAAACAAAAAAGCCAGAATCAGGAAGCTCTGTCCTTTGGGGCTAGATTTTGGTCGCTTCGCATAGAACTGTCACCAATGACGTGGAGTCATTAACAAAAGAAAATGGCCCACATAGGGCTCAAAAGGGCTAAGCTCCTAATATCTTAGGCCATTATCACGAAGACTGGTCCTATGGTAGAAAACGGGTAAAGGCTAAGTAGAAGGGTTCTGCCTCGACATTAAGTGAAAGCAGGTAACTGAAGAGCAATTGGCAAGGGGATCACCATTAGCTTTAAGGTTGCTAGGCCTTGGAAGATACTTTGGGGGGTAAGCTAGCACAATGGATAAGCCAATGCTAGGCCTTGGAAAGTCAAAGTTAGCAAGCGGAAATAGTCGATCAATGACAAGGATTGGTTCCAGAGGGTCAGGCCTCATCCCAACCTTGTTCATTCACCTCGCTAGAGTAAAGGGACCACACCCACCATCAATGTGCCAACACAGCAACTATGACAACAAGCAAGCGTGATTTTTGCATAGTCAATGGCCTCTCCCCTTAAATTCCCATCCAACCTCATGGCTCCACATGTCCTTCCCAAACTTTTCCACGTGACTTCCATCCACATGTTATCCCACCATACTCTTTGCCTATATAGGCACCACTTGCTTGTCGATTGTGTTCAAATTTTAATTTGTTTCAATGGTGTCCTTTGTCACCCATTTAGCAATTATCTAGTGCAGAGAACCTCTAATGCCACCACACCAAATCACATCTGCCCACCATGAATTTTAATCTTGATGGATGAAAGGTAGCGCCGTACAAGAAGACCCAACTCCAAAAAAGGCTCAATTTAAGCATTTAAAGGGAGAAAAATACAAGTGAATTGGCATGTAACAGTGGGAGGAATACAATGGTAGAGGTGTGGCCAGATCATCAAACTACCATGAACCCAGATAATGGAGCCCGAGTCCACCTTCAGAAATTAGAGGAATCAACAATGGAGATATTTTGTTGTGTTAATTATGACACCTCATGTTTTTCATGCTTTTTAAATATTTCATTTCAAGAAGGAACCAAAAGTTGTTAGGTAATCATTAAGATAGCTAGGTCATTTGCATGCTCAAACAAATGGGTAGTTCAGATAGTCGTAGCATTCAAGATATTTTTGTAACTATTTATTGGGACTCTCTCCCTATAAAAGAGAAGAGGAACTCAATAGTAGGGGTTCAATTTTACGGTTCTAGAGGTTGTAATTGTTTTGAAAGTTTTCCAAGTTTGGGCCTGTGATATGTATTTCATTCGTGAAATTAATGAATAAGTTTTTGGTGATTCCAAGCATTGGGATATGTAGTATATGTTCTACCTCTGTTTGTCATTTTATGTGATTTTATTCTTTATAAATTGTGTAATTGTAGCTGCTGGACTCACTCTTAGGTCGCAAATTACTTATGTTATGTCATAGCAGACGATACCTGTGAGATTGCAGATTTAGCTATGTTATGTGATAGCAGATGGTACCTGTGAGATTGCATATTTACCTATGTAATGTGATAGCAGATGGTACCTGTCAGATTGCATATTTACCTATGTAATGATATAGCAGAGAGTACCTACGAGATATTGACTTGAAAGCCTTAAAACACGCTCCATAATTTATGCACTTCAATTCCTTTATCTTTTCATGATTACAATATTGTTTCTTCCTCATATTTCTTCTTTCCACCTTTACTGCAATGACCAATCAAGTTGCATTTTCCATGTGTAGGCCACCGTATTTGAACAATTACTCTTGGGAATGATATATTGTTTAGGTGTATATTGAATTTGCCTCTAAGTAGGGTAATTGAACCAAACTTAACTTATTTTACATTTATCTCTTGAGCAAAACTGATCTATCTTCAAGAGACACTAAGATGTACTAATCACTTACCCTTCTCCTCAACTCGGGTGTTGTCTTTAGGAGTGACAACATCTTCTGGCGCCATTGTCAGGGATCGAATTAGAATATATTTCTCTGGGTATAAATTTGTGCATTCATTTGTCTAGTGAGAAAAGGAAGTGTGGGTTGAGATCTCTCACCTAAAGGGGTTTCAAAATGGATCTCCTTGCATTCTTGGCGAACAAATTTTTCCACCTAGATTTTTCTTTTGTTGTTGGTTATCCTCATCATGTACCTCCATTTCAAGAATGGTATACCTATTTGCCTAGTTTTAGTGGAAGCGCAAATGAAAGAAAACCCCAACACCTTAAGGATTTTCATGAATGCATGGAACAACAGGGTATTGTTCATGAAGATGTGAAAATGAAATTGTTCATGTATACTTTGGAAAATGACACTACGACATGGTACAAAACCCTACCTCATGGCAACATATCTTCTTTGAAGAGCTTTCACATAGAATTTAGTTATTTTTACAAAACATTATATCCACCAGGTTCTCTGTTTGAAGACTGTTGTGAAAATTTTAATATTGAAAATCTTTATAAGGAGAGCTTCAGCGTAAATCACATCAGAAAGATTTTTGCCGACGCGTTTCGAACCAACCAATGTGGTTCATCGTCAGGACAAGTTGAAAATACAGATCCAGTTCCAGCGTGTTAAATAGTCTAAGCAGAGACTCCAACGGCTAAAACACTCTAACGGCTACTTGACCACTCAAGAACCCAGTCAAACTTCCTCAGACTAACTTAATATTAAAATATTATTAAATTCAGAGCTAGGTTAACC
>APFE030246029.1:27604-73567 GCA_000404065.3 Pinus taeda
AAGTTAGTCTGAGGAAGTTTGACCGGGTTCTTGAGTGGTAAAGTAGCCGTTAGAGTGTTTTAGCCGTTGGAGTCTCTGCTTAGACTATTTAACACGCTGGAACTGGATCTGTATTTTCAACTTGTCCTGACGATGAACCACATTGGTTGGTTCGAAACGCGTCGGCAAAAATCTTTCTGATGTGATTTACGCTGAAGCTCTCCTTATAACTATGACAAATCACAGAAGTCTCAATTCTACAATTGAAAATCTTTCTAAGACTGATGATGTTGTTGAAGATAGTTGTGGATCTCAGCTCCAAGAAAACATAAACATGCATCAAGAAGCATTGCCCAACAATCAAGAAAAGGAAGAAGGAGCCATTGTTAAGCTTCAAACAAGCCCTCATATATCTTATTTTGCTGATTCTCCTTTATATGATTTGTATGACTTAGATGGGGTGTTGGGTGCTGCAGAACTACAACAGTCCCGGTCATGGGAAACTGGACAAAAGAGGAAGCTGACAATGGGGTTGACAAAGAGGATCCATTTTATGATTTACATCCTTCAGATGGAGAAAAAGGTATTATCATATTCCAAAGACAAACACAAGAATAAAATGATTCCCAACATATAAATATAGCTTCTTTTGGGTATATATTAGCAGTTGCCTATCAATTTTACTTGCCCATGTTTATACATATCTTTGTTTTTGAAGTTCAAGAAGATGGTAATAAAGTTGATGAAGATTATTTGATTTATGATTCATATGATTCAAAGGAGGATGAGATTGTCGTATATTTTCAAAGGGATTTTCTTACGAGAAAGTGGGGAGAATATTACTAGCAAAAAACTTTTCAAGAAGAGCCTAAAGTTGAAGAGACAAGCAGTGTCTGTGGTTGCCTTTTGTAGAAGGATTCATGTATGGAAACTTTTCAAGAAAGGGAGGCATGTGTAAATTTTTCTCTTTAGTTATATGATCCAGTGGTTGACTATATGGCATCTTTCTTTGGTCATCAACAGGTCTCAATTATGGGGTATGTATTAAATGTGTTACCTGAAAATTTCACATGGTGCTTGCCTCTTTTGATTTTTGAATTCCAGCAACACAAAGGCATAAGGTCCATCACCCAGATGTTGGGCTGGTATCATTGGAAGGCTGACTCCACTCGAGTGAATTGAGCCTGGTACATAAGTAGGAATTGTACATAAATAAGCTCACTAGGTGAGCATTTATTTTCTAGTTTTTAGAAGTTATAGTTTTGCATTTCAATTTTTATGAGGAGAGGACTTCCAACGAATAAAGTTCCAGGGAGATTTTTTGGTTTTACATATTCAATATATTTTTTACTCCATGCCCAGTGGTGAAGGCTACGAATTTGTAGGCTCTCAGCACCTTTCCTGCAAAGCATTGTCCATAGTTGGAGCTGATGTTGTTTCTTCCTCATCCTCCCTTTTATTCTTTCACATAGAAGAGGAGATTTTGTTAGGCCCCTATAATACTAGTGTAATCCCTTATTGTTATTAGTACAACCCCCTTATTATATTGTTGTGCCCATGTAGTCCCCATATTATTATTATTGTGCCCCATAGAAGCCCACTATTGTTATTATTGTTCCCTTACATTATTATTGTTATGTCAACTCCGATTATATTATGACCCCTTAGACTCCTATATATAGAAAGGAGGTCTTGTCATTTGTATCATTTAAGAATTGTTCATTTGTGTAATGTTAAGGAGGTTTCCCCCTTGAAGAGGCTTATTTCTAAGGTGTTTATCTATCTTTTCTATCTTTTTGTGAGCTGGTTTCATAACATTTTGTATCAGAGCTTTGGATTTTAGGGTTTTCGCTGCTCCAAACAGGTCATCGTGGAATTTTCGCTATTTTTTTTGCCCGCGACGTTTCAGAAGCTAAAAACAAAACCCATTTGAGCCGACATCGCATTGAAGCTCGTGTCCGAATTTCAGATCTTGTGTTGCTATATTTTCAGAAATATGTTATGAGGAATTTAGGGTTTTTTGCAGGCTCCAGAATTCCATCTCAAACAGGTCATCGTGAAATTTTCGCTATAATTATTTTTCCACGAAGTTTTAGACTCTGAAATTAAAACCCATTTGAGCTGAAAATGTTTTGAAGCTCGAGACCGAATTTCAAATCTTGATTAGCTACATTTGCTGAGATACAGTCCAAGAAATTTAGGGTTTCTGCGGACTCCTAAATTACATCCCAAACAGGTGACCTTGGGAAAATCATCATAACTTTCTGTCTGAGCATCCAATTGTAGTTTCGTAAGAAGTTACAGAAAGAGGAATTCCTATAGATTTTTTTGTATCAATTTCAGGTCCATAGGTCGAAACAGTGACAAGTGGAAATTTGTACAAGTTCACTCTTCTGAAAATGTATATAATCAAGTTATCTTGGGAGATTGTGCATAAATATTTCTTGGAGAATCCAATTTTGATCAAACAGGTGGCATTGGAAAGAGGATGTAGAGGGATACTGCAGGACGTAATTTCATAACTTAAAGATTTGAAATTACAAAGTTACAGTCGTTTCAAGATCAAGCTCCTAAAATCAAGAAAAAACGAGATGAGGAAGTTTGATGGCAAGGATCCGGTAAATTGGATACTACAGGTGGAGAAATATTTTGATCTACATGGTGTACCACTGTTACAAAAGTACGTATTGAATCTAATTATTTAGAACCGAATCAATTTTTATGGTATAAAGGGTTTTGTTCTCGTAAACCACTTGTCACGTGGTTAATTTTCATAGAGGAAATGATAACACATTATGAGGATACAAAGAGGAACACCTTCTTTAGCCAATTAATAAATCTCAAACAAAAGGGTTCAATGGCAGAGCACATTAAAGTCTTCAAAAAATCAAATATAAGGGTAAATGATATTCCAGAGAAGAAAATGGTTGATGTCTTCATAGGGACTTTAAAGGATAACATTCAACACGAGGTTCGTCTTTGAGAACCTGATTCATTGGAGAAGGCATTCAGGTTGGCAAGAAAATTGAAAGCGAAATTATGGAAACAAGGAATCCCACCACTCACGACTATACTTATGGAAGTATTTTTTCTCCTAGCCTTCCACAACCTACAAGGTTTACACCACAACAATTGGAAGAAAAAATAGAAAAAGGGCTTTGTTACAATTGTGATAGCAAATACACTAATGGTCATAAGTGTGCTGAGAAGAAATTATTTTACATAGATTATGGAGAGGAGGAAGAAAAGGATCAAGAAACATCAAAAGAAGAGGATATACACCAGGAACCCACCCCAGAGAAATAAAAAATTAATCTGACCATATCTTGTAAAGCATTGGAGAGAATTACCACTCCTCAAACTCTCAAGATAGAGGGACATATCAAGAAGAAAAAGGTTCAAGAAGTGAAAGATCACATCGAGAAAGAAGAAATTAAACCGACCATATCTTGTAATGCATTGGCCAGAATTACCACTCCTCAAACTATCAATATAGAAGGACATCTCAAAAAGAAAAATGTTCAAGAAGTGAAAGATCACATCGAGCATCAAGAAATGAATCTGAACATCTCTTGTAATGCATTGGAAGAAATTACCACTCCTCAAACTATCAAGATAGAAGGACATATCAAGAAGAAAAAGGTAATAGTGTTGATTGATTCAAGGCAAGTACCCATAATTTTATTCATTGTAAGATAGCCAAGGAATTGAATTGCTTCCTATATCCAGCACCAGAGTGTCAAGTGATGGTTGCAAGTGGAGGAATCATAAATTGCTCTGGAAAGTGCCATAATATCAAGCTATCCATGGGAGAATATGTATTGAATAGCTCAATACATTCCATTCCAACGGGTGGTGTTCATGTTTTACTAATGACTACAATCTTTGGGTACATAAGCTTTTGATTTTCAAGAACTTTTCTTGATTTTCTTTGGGAAGGAAATGAAGTTCAATTGAGGGGTATCAAACGGAAACCGGGAAAGATAATCAACTATAACGGCATGACAAAGCTTCTAAAAAAAGAACAACGGGATGTAATTGCACAATTATGTTCACTAGAGGATCCCATATTGAAATCATGTATTTCTCTAGATCTCCAAAATGTTTTGGACAATCATTCCAAGGTATTTGAGACTCCCAAAGGCCTCCCACCTATTCGTGATCGTGATCATGATATTCATTTGATTGCTGGAAGTGTTCCTCCAAACATCAGGCCTTACAAATATCCATATGCCCAAAGGAGTGGGAACTCATTCAAAAGTTGCAGAATATCCCAGTTCAAACAATATTACGAGAACTTGACAAGGAAGGAAAAATCATATTGGAACCTGAAGCAGTTACAAAACTGAGAAATCGACAGCTACGAAATAGATCAATTTCAGAGTATCTTATCAAGTGGAAGAAATTACCCGCTGAAGATTCCACATGGGAGGACACGAATTTATACAAAAGCATCAAGAACTACTCAAGCGTTGAGGATAACACTTTTTGAAGGAGAAGGGCATGTTAGGTCCCTATAATACTAGTGTAATCGCTTATTATTATTAGTACAACCCCCTTATTATATTATTGTGCCCATGTAGTCCTATTATTATTATTATTGTGCCCCATAGAAGCCCACTATTGTTATTATTGTGCCCTTACATTATTATTGTTATGTCGACTCTAATTATATTATGACCCCTTAGACTCCTATATATAGAAAGTAGGTCTTGTCATTTGTATCATTTAAGAATTGTTCATTTGTGTAATGTTTAGGAGGTTTCCCCTTCGAAGAGGCTTATTTCTAAGGTGTTTATCTATCTTTTCTATCTTTTTGTGAGATGGTTTCATAACATATTTGTTCTTGTATGTAGGGAGGGATTGAAAACTCTAGAAAAACAAAATGGGATTAAAAATCAAAGATAGGTTGAGGCATACTCAAGGGGGAATTTCAAGAAGAAATAAGGAGGATTGGTGCAAAGAATAACAAAATTTTAATCCATTTTTCAGGAAGAATATGAGCTTAAAGACCACATCAGACTCACTCAGCCAGAAAGTGCTCTGGAAGAGCTTTCTAATGGTATGCAGAAGTTTGAAAATGTCCTCCTATATTGTGAAATAGACCTAGTCAAACTTGGTGACAACAAGTCAAACATTGCAGAGATAAAATGTGTTTCGATGACCCTTTAGAATGTAGCCAAAGTTGGCTTAAGTGCCAAACTCGGAGGAAAGGTTGGTGGAACCTCTACGCGAAGCTCCAGGAAGATGTGGCTGACATGTTAGCAACAGAAAGCAATTTTATTGGCCACAGGTGGAACCCACCTGGAAGAAATACCCTGACGGAAGCATTTAAAATCCCAAGTCTACGCGACGTCATTCCAACATTCATACCCTAGAGGGTTCACTTCAAAGATTTTAATAACGATGCAAGAGTTTTAGTACCTAGATGGAATAGAGCGGGTGGAGCTTACCTGGTTGTAATAGCCCAAAAATATACGCTGACAGGTTAATGTTAGCACCCAAAGAAAAACGCTAGGCTATTGGCACCATGACATGGCAGTTGTAAGTTAGCCAATGGGAGCTTGAGCAGGAGCCCACTTCGACAGCTAATCCCATGAAAGGTGAGCCTAGGAGAAAATAAAGGGGCAATGCAATAGAGGGGAGTCAACCCAAAGGATTTTGGCAGAAAAACAAAGAAAAAGGTTGGTTAGGCCAAAAGAGAATTAACAAAGGAAAAGGTTGCAAAACAAGCCTCAGAGGACCCTTTCTCCCTCCTTGAAAAAAAGGGAGGTCGCGTATCGTGATTGGCCTAGACAAAAAAGGACTATGATGTCAGCACCAACTAGTAGGAGGTGGACACGTGGCATGTAAATATGACATTTTTGGGCATCGAAGTGGCCCTTTTCTGAATGTCAAGTGTTACCACTCAGAGGTTGACACATGGCAGGAGTGACATCATGGTGACATCATCCTGGAGGGATTATCTTAGAGAATTAAATTAGTAGTGGTGTCGGGACACAATGGTAGTGGATAAAGCGATATCTAATAAACAGAGGGTCGGGTAGACCCCACTGGCTAGCTTATCTCAGTGGGTGGAGCCCAAAAGATTAGCAATACGACACAAAGGGGATGTGTTGGGTTAAAGGGGCCTTTGAAATTAGCGCCAGGAACGGGTTATAGTGGATTAGTTGAGAGCAAGAGCATGACAACAATAACAATTCGGATCCTTAAATCCCCTAACCCATAAATAATTGTAATTAAATTGAAAAGTTGGAATCGAGAAGCTCTGCCCTTTGGGGCTAGATTTTAGTTGCCTTGCGTAGAGGTGTGACCAATGACGTAGAGCCGTTAACAAAAGAAAAAGGCCCATGTAGGGATAAAAATGTCTAAGCGCCCAATATCTTAGGTCATGGTCACAGAGACCAATCTTATGGTGGAAAATAGGTAAAGGCTAAGTAGAAGGAGTCCACCCCAAATTTAAGTGAAAATAGGTAACCAATGAGCAATTAGTGAGCGGATCACCATCATCTCTAAGGCCTCCAAGTCTCAGAAGACACTTCGGGTGGTAAACTAATGCAGCGGATAAGCCAACGCTATCCCCGAGAAAGTCAAAGTCAACAAGAAAAAATATTTGATCAACAACCATGATTGATTTCGGGGGGTAGACCTTACCCCCAACCTTGTTCATTCACCCTACCAAAGTAGGGGGACCACACCCGCCACCAACGCACCAACATAGTAGCGATTTTAGCAAGTGTCATTTTTGCAGGGCCGAGGACCTCTCCCCTTCACTTCCCGTCCAAGCTCATGGCTCCACGTGAAATCCCCAAACTTCCATGTGTCTCCCATCCACATGTCATGCCACCATACTCCTCGCCTTTATAGTCACTACCTACTTGTTGTTAGTGTTAAAATTTTATTTTTTTCAATGACATCCTCTGTCACCCATTATGTACTCGACCTCGTTCAACCATCAATGTGTGCATAGCACCTCTAATGCCACCACACCAAATCATGTCCGCCCACCAAGGATTTTAATTCCGATGGGTGAAAGGTAACACCATACAAGAAGGGCCAACTCCAAAAAAGGGGAAATTTAAGAAGTTAAAGGGAGAAAACGACAGGTGAATTGCCAGGTAACCATGGGAGGAATACAATGGCAAAGGCGTGGTCAGATCATCAACCCCCCACAAACCTAGATAATGGAGCCTGAGTCCACCTTAGGAAATCATAGGAATGGACAATGGAGATATTTTGTTGTGTCAATTATAACACCTCATGTTTTTCATGTTTTGTAAATATTTCATTTAAAGAAAGAACCAAAATTTGTTAGGTATTCATTAGGACAACTAGGCCATTTGCATGCTCAGACAACTAGGTAGTTCAAACATTTGGAACTATTTGTTGGGACTCTCTCCCTATAAAAGGGAAGAGGAACTCAACAATAGGGATTCAATTTTCCGGTTCCGGAGGTTGTAATTGTTTTGCAAATTTCACAAGTTTGGGCTTGTGAGATGTATTTCATTCATGAATATTAATGAAGAAGTTTCTGCTGATTCCAAACATTGGGATATGTAGTATGTGGTCTACCTTTGTTTGTCATTTTATGTGTTTTTCTTCTTCAGAAATTGTGTAATTTTAATTGTTGGATTCACTCTTAGGTCACAAATTTAGTTATGTTATGTCATAGAAGATGGTACTTGTGAGATTGCAAATTTATCTATGTTATGTGATAGCAGATGGTACCTGTGATACTGCAGATTTACCTATGGAATGTGATAACAGATGGTACCTGTGAGATTGCAGATTTACCCATGTTATGATATAACAGAGAGTACTTGTGAGATATTGAGTTAAAAGCCTTAAAACACACTCCATAATTTTTTCACTTCATTTCCTTTATCTTTTCATGATTCTACTGGGATTTAGTGCATAAGATTTTGTGTATGTCAAACCCTTTGCACTGGGTTTCTTCCTTATATTTGTTCTTTCCACCTTTACTGCAACGACCAATCAAGTTGCATTCTTCATGTGTAGGCCACCAAATATGAACATTTACTCTTGGGAATGATATGTTTATATGTATATTGAATCTTCCTCTGAGTAGGGTAATTAAATCAGACTTTACTCATTTTACATTTATCACTTGAGCATCACTAATCTATCTTCAAGAGACACTAAGATGTCTTAGGCACTGGCCCTTCTTCTCAACCTAGGGGTTGTCTCTAGGAGCGACAACAGTGTGAGTGACAAATGAGGTCGAGTTGTTGCCTTTAAATAAGACTTCCATCCCATTTTTTTAGGCCGACTTGTCCAGTTTGAGGCCGACTTGGTGGAGGAGGACTAATTGACCTATTTTATAATAAAATAAATTTCTTCTTTGAAAAATAGAGACCAAGAAGAGTTCTTTACAATATGACATGGACAAGGACACCTGACATAAACCCTTGAAGCCTTCAATGGAGCCTTTGCCCTAAAAAAAATTACCCAAGCATGAAACCCATTATTTAATAAGTCAATTTCTTTAATAACAAAATTTCATTTTCTTTCTTTTGACAAATATATTTCATTATGGCTCAAATGTAATTATGAAGACCGGCACTAGTTACATTCTTCAACAATACCTCTTAACTAGGGAGGTATTCATAATTATCTCTCTCTCTCTCTCTCTCTCTCTCTGTCTCTGTCTCTCTCTCTCTCTATATATATATATATATATACATGGAAGATCTAAAAATGAACTACGGACAAATACATAACACTCAGTGTTGAGGACTAGATACCTGACCAGGGCATTCTATCCGGGTGGGATTAAAATGGACTCAACCTTTCAGCCACTCTAGGTACCATTAGGCTTACTAGCTAACCGTCAACCCATGGATCTAGGTGTGTGTCCAATTTTAGAGCTCCATGACCAATGCCACCCTCCCTCTTTAGGATCTAGAATTCAACACATAGGCCAACCAGATGTCCTCCCAAGCATCCACAATTACATGCTTCAATTGTGACTATCACACTAGATATATCCATTTTTCCAAGCATGCTTCTAGAGTGTTCAACCTTTTTATGGAGAGATTTACTTGTACAAACACAAACCCAAATAAATAATAAAATTTCAAATATACATACAAGTAAACATAAAACTTTGAGCTCCTTAATCATTATAATGTTTCTTATATCATCATCAAATACATCTTATCAAAAGCTTTCCTCTTTCATGTCTTCAATAACACCAAATACAACCTCGGTACTTTTGTTTGCAACTCCATGAATCACAAAAATTTATCTGTAGTACTTTCATTCATTTAATTTTATTCTTACTTCAATGCATTCACTGTCATAATAGCCCCCCTTCTTAACTAGGGAGATATACTCTTTCTTCTATACATGATCCCTCTCAACTTAGGGAGATTATTCACTTCCTTCTTCTATAAAATCTAAGACTCTTTCATGGATCCATTCCTTCTTATGACATCAAGGTCATCTTGATCATCATAACTTCCTTTATCATGTTTATTAATATCATACTAGCATTTCCATCATCTTGAATATTATGTACCTGCAAAACTTTGATAGCAAGTACAACCAAATACAAACATACAAAAGCATGAAGTTAACTATATCAAAATTATGGAAGCATTTATATTTTAGATATCAAACACCAAAACTTAGTTAGGTTCATAAACAACAAGAGTTATATCTCTTTACATACTAGACTTCAACTTCTCTCTAGGGTTTTGTCAAAAGCCCTAGACTTCATCTTCGAGACATAAAACCTTAGATATCAGTAATTTAATCAAATAACAATCCAAGCATAGTGTTATACATCAACAACATGTTTTTACATGTCAAAATTCTACTAAGGCTAGTTGCAAACCCTAGATTTTATCATCAAAACTAAACATCATCATCTCTTAGAATATCAATTTCTATTAGGGCTTTGCTACATACCCTAGAATTAATAAACGGAAACATGAGCATCAACACATATACATATCTAGGATCACATTATCATGTACTAGCATCTCATATCAATATCCATACCTACTAGGGAAACCCATTACACAAACATCAATACATCAACAATTTTCATTAGGCTAGGGTTTCGATCAAACATATGAACATACACCTAGGGCTTCATTCCTAGGATCTTACTATAGTCATTACAGGGGTTTTACCAAACCCTAAAGTTTTATGGTTTCAATATATAATTTAGACATTAGTAGCAAACACTAAATGGCTAGGGTTTCTATAATATCAAAATCCTAAACATCAAAAGAATAGCAATTATATATTTCATCAACAACCCTATGTAGATTAGGGTTTCTTAATCAATATTGATATACCCTTACCAACAAGAGGTTAAGGTTTTGTAGTGAACCTTAAAGGTTAGGGTTACACAAGAATGATAAAATAATATCATGAGGGTATATTCAATATAATGATTAATCACCCTAACAAGAATCTTTGTGATTCAAAACCCTAGACATAACGGTGTCAGTAATGTAAAGCAAAATTTAACAGAATAATGATCGTACCTTTTATATGAAGAGAACTTTATAACAAAGTTTATATTTTAAGACATACCTTTGAGTTATTCCTTAACAAACCTTGTAGTACATTAATTCTTGAGGGCTTCCTTTGGAATGGAACTTCTACCATGCTTTACGTCTATCCTTTGAATTCTCCTCCATAACCATTGTTTATTTTTCACTCTTTACTAACCAAGGAAAATATAAAGAAAAAGGTTATTAGCATACAATGTAAGCAAGTCTTGATGTGAGGATGAAACCAAACATGAAAAGATGAAACAACGAGCAAAATACTTATCTTTTTGGTGAAATGGTGGAGACTCCCTCTCAATCCAAATCTTTTGAGGGATACCTACAACCTATCAAAATAATTCAAAATTGTTCGAACGAGACATGTTATACATACAAGCTCTAGAAATGAAAACATAAAGGAAAAGAATACAAGAATAATAAGGATATGTAGGGGAGGACTTAGTAGTATAAATCCTTGACTTCCAATTCATCAACCTTGTTCTTCTTTGGTGGAGATTCATCAACTATTTTGTTCTATCCCTATCTCTCTTCTTATTCCTTGGTTTCTCGAGACATTGACTTTTACAATGACCCATCTTATGAAAATTGTAGCATTCAATCTTTGATAGGTCAACTTTCTTCTTCAGTCCTTTGAACTTCTTGAAGATTCCCTTCTACTTGTGATGAGAAGAATATGTGTTAGAGGGTTTTTCTTCTTCATCATCCTTCTTGTTGCTTACTAGCGATACTCGACCTTCTTCTTGACTGCATGCATTTCGCATTTTTTCAAATGTTGGAGTATCCTTCCAATTGTTAAGTCCTGATGCAAAGGCACTCCAAGTTTTGGTTGTCCTAGAAGAGCAGTAATTACAACTCCTTTTTGGAAAAACTTCATATATTTCTTGGAGTTCATCTTTGATTTTAGATATCCTTATAAAGTATGATGATACAGTATCGTCTTTTGTCATCTTAATAGTTTTTAATTCATTCTTGAGACTTTCTATTTGACCAATGTTATTGATGGTGAATAATTTGGAAAGAGCCTCATATATTTCTTGAGCGGAATCTATGTTGGATATGTATGGAATGAGGTTGTCCTTTACTCCATCCACTATTAGTTTCATGTCGAAGATTTAGGTTTCTCTGAACTTTGCTTTCTCTACTTCATCTATAGGCTTCTTGAATTTTCCTTGAAGAAGATCCAAAACTTTGTTCTTTTCGAGGATGAGATTATCCTCTTTTTCTAGGCCTTATAGTTGGAGGCTTCTTCTAGTTTGTTTTCTCCCTTCATTGAGCTTGACATAGTTCTTGTACATAGTAGAATTATATCCTTATATTATCCTTTTTCCTTAATGACCTTTCTTTGATCTCTTTTTCCTCAATAGATCTTCAAACTGCCTTTTTCCTTCTTCTTCACCTTAGCTTTGATACCATGTTAGAAAATCAGAAAGGAAAAAATATTTTCTTATATTGATAATTACTTGTGATATTATTACGTTCTTATTAAATTCTTTATGTTCTTGATTTAGCTTCTTCTCATCGAGTAATCATCAAAGAAAAAACGTGAAGATCATGGACACCAGATGTAGGTACTCATTCAGGGCTAAAACCTCTATATATGGGAAAACCTAGTAAAAGAACTCTTCCTTCAGTAGATTCAAAATGAGATAGAGCAAGACCCTAGACCAACATACCTTCTTCCTCGAACAATTCAACCTTCCAAGATGATATAGTAGCCTCCTTTTATCCAACAAATTCAATGCAACAAAAACCTGGAAATTTGACTTCCCATCTACAAAATTTTGGTCCAGCTTCAACTCTACATTTTTCATTCCCTCCAGCAGCTTCACACATGAGAGAGAGAGAGAGAGAGAGTGAATTTAGACTTCTTATGCTTGAGAGATACCTCATTCTTCTTCGATTTCCATTTTTTCTTATTTCCTTGAAATTCACACTTTTTCTAGCCCCAAAAGTTGCAGATCAAACTTGATGAGTGTGAGTGACAAATGAGGTTGAGTTGTTTCCTTTATATAGGAGTTTTTGCCCCTTTGTTTAGGACGACTTGTCCAGTTTGAGGCTGACTTGGTGGAGGAGGCCTAATTGACCTATTTTACAATAAAATAATTTTCTTCTTTAATAAATAGAGACCAAGAAGGGTTCTTTACAATAAGATATGGACAAGGACACTTGAGATAAACCCTAGAAGCCTTCAATGGAGGCTTTGACCTAGAAACAATTGACCCAAGCATGAAGCCATGCTTTAATAAGTCAATTTCTTTAATAATAAAATTTCCTTTTCTTTCTTTTGACAAATATATTTCATTACGACTCAAATACAATTATGAAGACTGACACTAGTTAAATTATTCAATAATACACTCTCTTTCTCTAGAACTAGACAAGACGCATTGGCTTCAGTGCGCCTTGTGTGTCTCAGTTGGTTGTTCGTCTCATAGTAGGCAGTGGTTGCTCCTTGTTACTCACTTTTGTCAATTTTGACCCCTCTACTTATGTGTTGTTGTGGCCACTTATCCCTATCATGCTTGCCCCAATATCAGGCTGCAAAGGTTATTGCATAGGGTGAAAAGGTACTTATGGTTTTCCTTTCTTAACCGAACTATAATGTGGACTAATAGAGACAAACATCTTGGAACTAGGGACAATTTTTTTTGTAGAAATTTCACTCAACATATTGAATCCTTACAAATGGACGTACTGGAAACTAATTGGAAACTACAATAGAAAATTAGGGCCTCTATCAACCGTATTGAAAAAATTCAAGACTTGAAAGGAAAATATCTCGTCAAGCAAATGAGATAGATGCCCTTCAGCAAAAAAATGCAGGAATGCATTTTCAATTGTCTATAAGGGAAAGTCAAAATTCAAATTTTAGTGCATCTAGTAAGATAGTAGGACGATCTCTTCTTGACCTCAACCGACCTTTGAACGAGGATCCACACTCAACTTTTTGTTTTACTCTCTCTGCAAATGTGCTATTTTGCTTGGAAAATTTTGTAAGCTTTACTCTTTTAGCCATATAATTTTAATAGTATTTTTGAGATATCAACAATCTCCTCCTTAGAGGATCATCTCATAGATTTAATCATGTACCCAATTTCCCGAATAATAGTTGCATTCGGAAACATATTTTAATACAATTTCTACTCATTTTTGTAAAAGAAATAAAAGAGAAACCTTAAGGTCCTCTATAATTAACCACTATGTTACCTTTGTTGATAAACCCTAAAAAACGTTATGCCCCAAACTAGTAATAAAAATATTCCTTTCCCTATTAACCATATGGTATTTTATAACCTTATGGCTCCATTGAAAATCCTCAAGCAAGTATGGTCCCACTATGAATATTCTATATGGTATGTGCCTTAGTATCACTAATGACCCCTATAATAACTATGGACCAATTGTTAATAACCCATGAAACCCATAGGCCCCTTGCTAATAATTCATGTGATCCCATTATTAATAACCCCTACAACCAGATAATCATTTATAATCCTTTTGGTCTCATTTCTAATAATGAATAACACCTTTTTGGTCCTTGTGTTATCAACTTTTTCTTCCATGCGCTAATTGAACACTTGTGATGCTAGCCTTTATAACCCTTAAGGATACATGCTCATAAATTTGATAATCCCATGGCCCTTCTGTTGATAAACCCTAAGTCATTATGGGCCCTTGTTATTAACCCCTACCTCCACCATTCTAATCACACATATGACCCCTATAACACATGTGGTCTTAATATTGATAACCTCTCAGGTTCCAATATTAAGAAATCTTATGGTCCTCTATAGCCACTATCTTCCCTTTGTTAATAACACATATGCCCCCTATAACCTTTGCGATCCATAACTAAATTACCTTTAAAATCCATGTAGTCCCATTGCTAATAAATTTTATAGTCCTATATAACATAATATCTCCAATGCTAATAATTCCCAAAACCTCTAGGCCCTCCCTCATAATAAACCATATAAGATTTATGGCCCAATTTTCATAATATCATTAAAATTTTGTTGTGCCTTTGTTACTAATCCTTATTTTCCTTGTTATAATAGTACTTATGAACCATATAACTATTGTGGTACTAATTCTAATAATATCTAAATTTTATTTTCCTATTTGTAACCCTTTTCTTCCTCATTCTAATTACCCTTAACCTCTATGGTTCCACCATTAATTATCACTCAATCCTCTATCATCTCAATGTTAATAAACCTTATGATCAACATTTTAGTAACACATGTGACCTCTACGATCAAATTTCTTAAAACCATTAAAATGATATGGTTCCCTTGCTAATAACCATTAAAGTTGTCCTCCCACTAATAGCCCATGTGTCATCTTGACTAATTAACCTTAAAACCCCTATGGTTCCCTTGTTAGTAACCATAATTTTCCTGACCCTATAATTTCCATGGGTCCTGTTATCACTTAAGAAATGATTTCTAAATTCTGAACATTAGTTTGATTTCAAAAGATTGGTGTTAGTCTTGGTCTGGTCTTTCCATGGTTGTTTTAGAGTCTAAAATTTTGAATAGAGTCTTGTTGGTATGGTCAAATAGGGTCAATACTCAGTTATTGCCTATCACTGGTCCCTCATCACACATAAGTTCCATATGAAAATCTTGTTTCAAAGTTCTTATGTGCTACGAAACTGTCTAGGAGTTTTCGTAGTGCAAAACCCAGTCTAGGAGTTTTAGTAGCGCAAAACCCATAATTTGCACTGGTTGCGGTACGAAATCAGGGATTCGTGCAGATCTGTAGCAAATCTCATCCAGCTGTCAAATCTATCAAAATCCGTTATTTTTAAATCATCAGTTTTTAGCCCATACACTTTGCCTATCACATTCAACCGCTTATTCTCATCATTAGGGTCGTTAGGTGTCTTGGTATGCTTGGGTTGGCAATTTTCAAAGAAACAAGCACATTGTGTTATTGTATGTGATTGCATGTTTTCAGGTGAATACAAAGAGTTGCTTTCACTACTCAGGATTCATAAAGGGTTTTGATGTTTGATTTTCCTGATGGCTTCCTTCATATACTTTCTTGCAGTGGTATAGACACATGTTACTTAGAATTCATTGATAATGCTCTAACTTCCTTCATGTGTTTGTAGGATGTGTTCTTTACATTATATCTCTGTTTTGATTTTATGTTAAAACTCTCTATGCCCTGACTTCCATGTGAAATTGATCTTACTGTTGTACTGAAACACATTTTGACTCCATAGCCCAATGGAAGTTTTTGAATTGGTATTTCAACCATTTATACATTGCTGTTCGAATTTTCCATAGAGTTAGCCATCTAATCTTCAAATTAAAATCTTTAATCCAGTGAGAGAGCCCTCTCAGGTTGAGGAGGCTAAGCCTCAGCGAAAAGTTTGATTTGAAACGGTTACTCAAGGTCTACCTGATCAGCAGCCTATCAGGCCTAGGTTTTGTGATAACAGGTCCATTGTTAATAATCACTCAAAACCTTATGATCCCCCAATTAATAATATATATCGTCCTAATTTAAATAAACCTTAAAATTTACGGTTATTTGTAACTCCTTTGATCTCATTTCTAATAACCCTTATGGTCCCCGTACGAGTAATCATTATATTTCTCATGATAATAACACTTATGACCCATATGACCATAATTACCAAAGTGCTAAAAACCCCTTAATGATTATGCACCTTGTAATTAACCCTTATATTTCCTAAAATAATAGCACCTAGAACCCTCACAACCTATATGATCTCAATAAACCCCGTGATCACCTACTAATTAACTATATGGACCCCTATTTCCTCTATATTTATTGTGATAATAACAATCATGACCCCTATAAACCGTATCTTTCATGTGCTAATAATTCCCATGACCCTTATAAACCTTATATTTATTGTGTTAATAATGCCCATGACCCTATCTCATCGTGGGATGATGGGGTGGTTGTCTCATTGAGATGTTAATCCATCCACATAGTTTCAAATCCCATAGGGGGACACCATGGCCTGTCATAGTAACCCTGGAAGGACATGCATTATGTTGGAGTCTGGTATCCCGACTCCAGTTTCTAGTGGTTGTCATACGTCTCAATCCTAGGTTGAACAATGAGTTTATGATATATGTGTCTTGCAGGATGTTTCATATATCTGGGGAGGTTTCTAGTTCCATATCAACCATTTTTTTCGTTAAAAATAATTCCCATTACCCCCATAAGCACCATGGTTCCCGCACCAATAATCCCTAAAAACCATATGATTTACCTAAGAATAAACCATATGGTCCTTTATAATTAGCAATGTTCCTAGTGCTATTAGGCCCTAAAACCTCTATTGTATCACTACTATAAACCCTAGGAGCACTATGGTATTAGTTTTAATAACCCCTTCACCCTTATATACAATAAAAATGTTTTTGGGTCAAACATAGGATTTGATCCAAATATTAATAATGCCCAAAATTTGGTGTAATACAACAATTGTCATAACATTATAAAGGTATTGACACTTCATCACCATACTCAATATTATTTATGTCGACTAGAAATCATCTTTTAGCCTACAAGTGTACAATGTATTAACCCAAATTTTACTTTTGCACATGTCAAGTAATTGTTCCCTACTTAGTTCATAGACATGTCTACTATGCTTACATCATGAACCACTTTTCACATGAAAAAACCTTGACACTAACTCACCACACATTTATCATATGCATAAGCCTTTGGCATTAAGTCATCATATTCCTCAACATCCCATGCCATTTCTTTGTGCATGCAAAACATTTTCCACTTGCACCACCATTGCGCCTCTAATGCCTTCTCATGATGGTGCCTTCCCGTTTAAATTTCACATGCCACATCACTTTTATTTTCTCTATCTTAGATCTACATTTGTTTAGCCTTTAATTTTCATTTCATGGTATTTAAAACCTTGTTTTCTCTCTCGCTACCAACAACTATCTAGTTCTCTTTGGCTTCTAGCATTTGAATCCAACCCCCAACTACTAAAAAATGGTGTAGTTATCAACTTCCAAGGTCAACAGATAGTGCATGTATTAGTGTAAATCCACCATGAATGAATTTGTCTCTCAACTTTCATCCACCATCAAATAATTCAACCCTCAACTTGTAGCTTGAAGTAGTCAACCTCCAACATCTATTGTCTTATTTGTGGCTCCCAACATCTAGTGACATCACCATCTCACACTCATTAGTTTTACTATTTGCAATGGAAACTATTGTAGCCACCAAAAAGCATAGAGAATACTTATAGTTGGAAACCCTAATTATGAAATCATCGTTATCACATGTGTTCCTAAAGAATTTGAAATTTTGTAGGCGAGTGGTCATCTGGAAGACAAAGACATCGACGCAAGGCCATATCAGGGTATGGAGTCTAGTGGCCTTCTAGAGGCTCTTGATGTTATAGATTTTAGAGTCCCAAAGGAGTTTGAGTGACAAGTAATCAAGAACCTTTGGCACAATATTGAGTAGTTAATATTATTATACTCACATCTCACTTGTTAGTATCAATTGAGTCCTCAAATTTACGTGTTTTATAGTTATTTTGATTATTATGTGCTAGACATTGAATCATGTAATACACTATATGACATCACATTGGTTGATGATGGGACCAATTCAATTGCCAACACCCAACCCTATGGTCAAGTCAATATTTATTTGTTCCAGGTCAAACTTGTCCAACTCCTGGTTGTTCGAATTTTACACTTTTGTGCACCTGCCAAAATGTGTTATCTCCTTGCTTATGCTCTCAAGATGGTCATGCACACCCTTCACAATGAAGTTAATTAATTGGGTGATTTTATCCCTCTATTGGTTAGCCTATGTGATGCACTAATCAAGTACCTTGGGAACCCATTTCAAATGACTAATATCCTTGTCCTCGTGGTTATTGATGTTATACTTTAAGTTGTATGTTGATATTTAGAAAAGGCCCTATAGTCAAAGCACATTTGCAATCCTAGACTCAAGAATTATAGTTTCATAGTGCAATGCCATTAAGGATGTTTCTAAGAGACAAGTAGCAAAAAATTAAGCAATAGAAATTTTCATCCTATCATCTAGAGTTTTTGGTCGGTTTGGATAAATTGTTGTGTGAGCATACAAATTGGTTCATCCATAAACAATATGCAATTATCATGTCTTTTCACACTAAGGAATTCATTTCAAGTTACACTCATATTTGAATTCTTATGAATCCCTTTTTAAGTTGGGATGACAAATATTGGAGAACACAAATATACAAGGTACCATGCATAAGAAGAAATTTAATCTCTCCATTAACCTTCTAAGAGGCTAGATACTCAACTATTCCCTCCTAGTTGATGGTTTTTCCAGCCCCAACTAGGGTATCTAATGGAAGTAACACCCCATTCAACCAATTATGTAGTTAAGTGATGCCCCTTGTTGATTTTTCATTGGAACTTCTAAAGTGATACTTACTTCTTATGATTTATTTAGTTACTCTTTTATTACATTCATATTCATCATAAAGAAATTACACAAAAGTTCTGAACTGTAGAAACTAAATGCCAATAGGGTCATAAAGAGACACCAAATAACAACACAAACATTTATCCTAGGAAAACCCACATGGGGGGAAAACCTAGAAACCTTTATCTTAGATAGATTCTTCAGCTCAACAAGAGACACACCTAGATCTTCTAGTCAATCATAAGGTCAAACTGACCAACAAATAATACTTGGTCAAACCTGGTCCAATTGTGTCCTAGTCAAGTCATAAGTCTGCCCAATGAATTTGGTCCAATTAGGTCTACTAGGGCCAAATTTTGACCTCATATTGTACCTAGAGTAGCTCGATAGTGTTTCCTTTCACAATTTGTTTATCCTCATATATTCAATCCTTCCATAGAGATTTATAAATGTTTCCATCTCATAGATTAGGTCCTGCACTTAAGCTTCAAATTCGTCCTTTAGCAAGCCTCATATTCATCCTAAATTTTGCCTCAGATGATCAATTTTGTTACCTGAGAAGGAGCTCAAATGCCTCATATATATAGAATATTGGTTGGCCGAATGGGTGCCTCTTTGACTAGGCTGACTTGACTAGGAGAAGGGCCCACTTGGTTTTTTTGGAGCCAAAAATTCAAATTTTCTCTTTTTAAAATAACACGAAGAACATGCCTTAAAATTTCTCTTTTGACAATAGCATGAAGAAAATGCTTTATATTTATTATTACAAGTACATCAAAGGTTAAAATATTAATTATGAAGGTCGACCATAGCTAAAAAATTCAAGACTCCCTCTTAGCTATGGAGGTACTCATAATGACTATCTATATGTTCTCATGTTGACAAATTTCTCTAAGAAAAGGTTATAACAATTCATCATCATCAACACCATCCAATTACCATAATCCTGGTCAACAAATTTGACACATGGTAAATCAACATCATCAACAAGTTACCATAATTCTGGTCAATACGTTTGACCTATGGTTTATCCTCACCATAATCCTAGTCAATACTCTTGACACATGGTACATCATTAGCATCAACTAGACACCATAATTCCATTCCATCTGAGACACCGTATACAGACTAGTCTTGGCTCACCGTCATTTTAGTCAATATCTTTGACACATGGTGAATCTCCAAAGGCCACACTCTACTTGACTAATTATGGTCCTTATGCTAAATGAGATCACTCAACCTATCTAGAGAGTTCTGAGCTTGATGCTAAAAGGCACCCACTCCATTGAGTGATTTTGGGCCTCTAGAACCATTCTTCCTAATTCCAAACAACATATTTGACATAAGAAGAACAAATGTCCTTTTTCAGACCATTCTCCCTAATATTGGTCAACATACTTGACAGAGGGAGAATGTTTGTCCATGATGATATCATATCAACATTTTGGACAATTTTTCCTAATCCTGGTCAACCTAACCTAGGGAGAAATACTGTCCTTGATGTTGCAATTTCATCACTCCCTCTTGTTGATAGAGACATGCTCAATCACTCCAAGCTTGTCCTCAAAGTATATAGACTTCATCATGGTACATAGGATTGGTAAAAAATCTACTTAACTGAGGAATAGTACTAAAGAAACATTACTTCCTTCTATATCATGTCTCAGTACTATATCTCACTGTGCTTTGACATGTCATCATGGTTGTCACCTACACTTGATCAAGACAATCCTGCAAGCAACCTCTAAATCCATACTGCTTCTCAACTTTCCAACCAAGCTGAAATATACTCAACCTATGTAATACTGAGTGTGATAGATGTATACTTATTGCTCATTCAATAAATCATTACATATCCAAAATTGAGGCGATATCTTGATGAACTCTTTCTGCCTTCTTCACTCTCTTCCCAATCAAAATCTATGAATTTCTGTAGTTGTACTTCATTGTTTGAGACATATATCAAACAATAACTAGATATGCCATAACCAATTGTACCATGTTGGTACTTCAACACATGTTGAACTTCATACCTTGGCTCAACCATAAATATGATCAACTACTTTCTGGTTCCACTAACTGGGTGCTCTTTCTAAACCATCTTTCGTGTTGGCAATCATAGTTGCTCCTTCTGCCATTGATGATTTATAACATATTAACTATCTAGCCTAACAATGTCAATGACATTTCATCATCTTGAATTCAGAGGTCAACTTCCTCTGAAGCAAAAACAAGGCTCTCTGACTGCTCCCTCTATTACAGAAGAAAAAAAAAATCTACCACAATTGCTCCCTTTGACAAATGAGTCCTTTTTCTTTCGTCAGAGACAAATCATATAGGATCAACCTTGATCCATCAATCCAAAAATACCAAGCCCAATGTTTTTTTCTTGTGATAATACAAATCCTTATTCAATCATGATACTTCTTATTATGTACCTCAAAGCCCTGAGATAGCTCTATGTACAGTTCTTCCTCCTTAATTAATCCATTGAGAAAAAATCTCTTTGCATCCACTTGGTGCATTTCAAAGCACCATTAATAGTTATAATAAAAGTGTACCTCACAATTAGAGAAAACATCTTGTCATGATCCCCTCCCTCCTTCTAGGAGAATCTTCTATTCTCAACTCTTGCTTTGTACTTGTCTATGTTGCCATGTACTTCACGCTAGATCTTGTAGATCCATTTGGAAGTAATCATCACCTTTTCTTTAGCACAATCAAGGTATACTTCAAATTGTTGATTTTCCTTCTCCTTATGATCTCATATCTTATCTAATACAATATCTCCAACACAAATCATAGACTATGGGAAAGTCCTCTTGTCACGAGTTTGCTTCGTTCTTCCACTACTTCCATCTGCTGCCAAAGCCTTGGAAACGTTCACTATGAACCTATGATCCTCAGTAGGACGTCAAGGAAGAACGACTACAACTCAAGAAAAGAAAAAAATACAAGAGGCTAACTAATAGTAAAACAACAATAATAATCAAGGAAGAGAGATACATAAAGTACTTATATTTTGACGATTATAGGAAATGTCAGCTCCCTCTTGATCTTATCCATATTGTAAATTTATCATCGATTTTTCCCTCATCATCAACATGATGTCATTCCTTCCTTGCATGAGATAGGGTTTATTCTTTCAATGGAAACATTAATTCATATCTAGAGTTTTAACTATCCAAGACTATTAGTCTTATAGTGTTAACCCTGCTTTTTCATTTTACAACCCTTGCAAGTTCGAGAGACTTTGTAATGTGAAAATTCTCCTTTCCATATTCAAATATTCAAAAATATTAGTCTTAATGCCTCAGAAAACAATAAAGGATATTCCATATTAATATTAGACTAAGAAAATGTGTCAAGATCAAGGACCTTCCAATGAGATGTCTTTATCAAGAGAGAAATATGACATACCCATAACATACTTAGTTACTACTTCAGTATTACTAGTAGTGATATTCTAGTAGCCAAGTATTCTTGGATAAACATTGATCTCGGCCCTTTCAACCCAAGTAGCCTATGCTTCATCATAATAAGGACACGTCAAGTTCTTCACATGACTCATTTCTCTCAAGATGATTTTGGTCTCCAAACTTGAAGTGAGACTCGACCTATTTTTCACTATAAGATTGTTATAAGTGAAGGTAATAACCAAACGAACTTCCTTCATCAAGGTATGATTTATTCAAAAGCATGACAATAATCCTTTTTCCTTATTGTCTTGATGTGCAAGATATAGATTCCAATACTAAGCATCCATATAAAATATTTACAACATAGGTCATACCTTAGCATCAACATAATGCATCTTCTAGGGCTTTTAAGAGCTTGTAGCTTCAATATCTTGATTTTGAACTCAATGAAAAGTATTTCAAGGAGACACACAGGTTCATTGTTCAACACATGTGTATTGATCATATATGTCCCTTGTATTGCTTTATCTTGTTTTACACAACAATCCAAATTTTCATTGCTTCTTGAAATATCAATATGACATTCATGCTACATATTATAAACTTGTAAGGTGAAGGGATTATTTCATAACTACCCTTAATGATTTCTTCAAGGATCCCTTGTTATAAGGCAACAAGTCAGACATAGTCTTATGTTTTTGAATAATGAGTCCATATAGGTGAAGTGTATTGAAAGAGTGTGGAATGACTTGTTAAAGAGTTTTTAACCCAACGTTTCGGAATTCAAAGTGAGTCCACCTTCAGGGGAAGATTTAATGTAAAAGGGCTAATGATCTATATGTATTTAAGTGAGTAATATTTTGGAAAAAACTTGGTCAGCTAAATATTAGTTTGAATATTGTATTAATTAATTTAATCTATAATAATGTGCATAATCATTATTAGTTTTCCTTTTTAATTTAACATATTTCTTTATTAGTCTATGTAGGAATTTTATTTATTTATATGTAGTGAAAATATTAGTTCATTTTTTTTTTCTTAGTGTGGTTCACGAACACCTTGGTCAGTGAGTGGTCGCTACGTCCATGGAAAAATATGGGCTAATCACCCCTCGGCCTACTGGCAAGACCTAACCCCAAGGGCTTCGGGCAGATTTGACCCTGTGACCTCCTGATGGCGAGGCACGGTTTTTGACCAACTGAGCTAACCCTTGGGGCTAAATATTAGTTAATTTTAATTATCGTGATAAATATATTTTTAATAAATAATGAGACTTGTAAATATTTAAATTGTGATTAATTCAAAGTTTAGGAATTATGATTTGAAAATAAAATCTATTATATTGGATTGGTATTTATGATTTGAAAGGAGACTATGTAGGAAAAATAATTTATTTAGTTATCATTGTTTATCATTTATTAGTTTATGTATTTGAACATGTAATCATTATTGTAAATATTTAATTATTTCGTTTTTAATCTAATGATTTATTTTAGTTTGTGTAGTTTATTGATATTTATAAGGTGTAAAGGGATGGATATAATTATAAAGAATGATTTTTGTTAGCTTATTGAATATTTAGTGTTTATAAGGTGTAATGGGAGTAATATTTAAATTGTGATTTAATTTCAAATTAGGAATTATGATTTGAAGAAAATCTATTGCATTGGTTTGGCATTGAATTTGAAAAGAAATGATATAAGATTAGTTAAAGAATGTTTATTTAGTTATCATTGTATAAGGTATATTATATGCTTATTATTTATTAGTTTATGTGTTTTAGCATGACATCATTATTTTAAATATTTAAATATTTAGTATATAATCTAATGATTTTTTATTGCTTGTGAAGTTTATGTAGCATATTGATGTTTATAAGGTGTAATGGGAGGTTATCATAAGTTGAGAAGTTTATTAATGTAATTAATTAGAAATCATAGAAAATGATTATCATTTTGAATTGTTTTTAATAAATAATATAACGTATGAATATTTAGAATGTAATTAATATTAGGAGGAATTAGTTGGATTTATGATTTGAATGGTTTTGTTAATAAAGGTTTCCAAGTATTGCTTATTTTTAAGCCATCGTCTTGGTTCATGCTGTTTTTCTTTTTATCAATTTCTATAGCTTCCTTAATTTTCCTTTTTAAATGATGGTCTTCTTTTATGATGAGTTTGGCTTCTTATATATAAATGTGGTGTGAGGAAGAACACGCATGTTCTGCTAAGGCGGATTTAGAGACTCTATTTCTACAAATGTCAACAACATGTTCTTTGAGTCTGATGTTGAGGGTGTTACACAACATTTTGTCATTGTCCTTGTACTCCCCGTCTACGATCCCGGAGAACCTCTACAGTGTACCCAACATGCTTTCCCATCATGAAAAAACTCCCAGTATGTTCCTCTTCATCAGTAGAATAATTCCCCTTTGCATCATTTCCCAAGAATCTTCCTTATATCCCAGTTTACAAGACCAGCGCTATTGACCAGTTTTCTCCTCGCGTCGATTTACAAAGGTTAAAACTAACCCTCGCATCGATCGGATTGACTAAGCCCTTTTCCAGTCGTATTGATCCTCTTTTGGAATGTTTTTTAAATAAGGAGCCGAAGCTTCCATGTCTAGAAGCTTCGTAACGGAATTCTGGTAGATGGTTGGGCCAGATAGAGCTGAGGAAATTAGTTTGGGCTCCTTTTCCCTATTAGGATGAAACAACCTCAAGAGATAAGACCTTCTCCCATGATGAGAGGAACCATCTCCCATCCATTCAAGCTATATAAGCCTCTATTTTTCCCAAGCAAAAGCTAGTTGGAGTTTTGGAGCAAGTGTGAATGATCAACAAGTCATTTATAGCTTATAGCTTTCTAGTGTGTGTTTAAGGGAGAATAGTGTGATTTGGTTTGGTTTGAGACTAGAGGGAAAGAGGCCTTAAATTTCCATTTGTTGGGGCTATCCATGAAGTGCTAGAAGAAGTGTGGGAACCGGGATATGTCGGAGGAGACCAGAAATGTCAAGGCACAGATTGTAATCTCTTTCTAATTTATATTAATGCAACTATCGATTGATTTCCTACATGAAGTGTCATTTCACATCTTTATGGCTTAATGTTTCTTGACCTATTAAGTAGGGTGAATAAAATATTGCATGTTGTCACGTTTGTTGTTGTTGTTGTTTTCTTGTTTAAGGTATTCGAAGGAAGGAAATGGAAGATAGCTGGAGTGAGGAAGCATGATCATCACCAACCGGAATAACGTTCTAAGAGGTAGGCCCTCTTAATTGATTCTAGCTTAAGGATATTTTCCATGGATTGTATATTTGTGGCTAGACCCGCTCTTTCGGGCTAGAGGAATTGTTTGTGTCCACACTAAGAATTTACCTACACCACAAATTGGTGATTCCACTGGGGAGCCAATCCTTCTGTTTGATTGATTGTCATTTTATGGTTTTGTGTGAACTTTTCTAGTATCACTATTTCCCTTTAGTGTTCTCTACTTTTCCTGGTTTATTTCTCTGAGCCTGAAATTTACAGTGGCAAGTCTGGTCTTAGCCTTTGAAAATTTTTAATTTTTTCCTCAAATCCTCGATCCACATTTATTTTTCTGACAGTCGCGTCGATCAGCGCGAGTTTCTCAAAAACAGTCGCGCCGACCCCCTTTTGGCACATGTTGTCAGTTAGGTAGTCACGCCGACTCCTGTAGGTGAAGATCAAGGTTTACCCTAGATCATAGCCAATGTGTCTTGCCCTTCTGATTTCTGTCTCTCAACTCACTTTGACTGTGTTCTCCCTAGCTAGAAAGCTCTTTTAGCTTAGTTTGTATGATTGGTTAATTTTCATTTCCTTCACTTGGTTTCTTGAGTTCTTGGATGGTGGATAACCCTAGGGCATTTAGGTCATCACCCATTCACTTGTTTGCATGCTCAGAAAGTCAAGTCCATAGTCAAATTCCTTGCATTTCATTTGATTAGTCCTTTCATTGCTTCGATTTCCATTTGACAAGTTTGGAAAGTTTTGTTTAGTGTTTGAGCGTCTCTTTTCGTGCACATATCACATTTCCCATCTTGTTTTTGGTTCAATATTTGCTTCATTACTTTTGAAAAGAATTCTCTTTTATGCTCGATTGTGATTGATTGTATTGCGAATGTTTCATTGAAGTGTGAAGTGTTTGCGAAAGATTCATTCTGTCATTTCATTGAAAAATACATAACTCTAGTTTGCTGCATCAATATGTCATGTTAGTTAGCATCATTGAAGGCTAGAGTTGCATTGTCACTTGCATTGCAAAAGAAATGATTTCTCTTTATTAGTGAAAGGGCTACTTGAAGTGCATTTGATAGGAAAGTTACGAATTGGAAAGAGTTTCTCATCATTTTTGTTTTCGAAAGACGAAATAGTGCAAAAATCATTTTGCTTTCAATTGCTTGTTTTGTTTCATTTGAGTATGGTTTCTACTCTCATTAGTGTAGAAAATTCATCGAATTGAAAGGTTCCTATCTCATTTAGCTGCACGTAGGTGTTTTTGAGTCACATCGATAAGACTTGAAAACTGAGACACAATTTCAAGATAAAATCTAAAATGTACTCAATTAACCTAAGGCACATTTGAAATCTAACGATCACATCTTAGAAGGTCTAGGCTAGAGACGTGTTCCGACGTCTTTAAAAATAACAACTGTCATTCGCTTTGGCACTAGACAATGCTAGTACGGACTTGTGCTCCCCATATCATCGAGTATATGAAGGGAGACCCCACTTGGTTGCAATCATTTATCCATAGGAAGCCGAGTCTGCCGCCTTGTAAACGTGATACACCGAACACAACATTTGGGGAAATTTCTTGCCCGTACTTCTCGGTTCGCCGAGAGCTATTCTGCTGTTCACGATTACCTGGTAATCCTCTTTACCTAGATCATCTTGAGTAGTCATTTTGATATTTTTGACTCCCTAAATATAAAATATCTCCTGAGCGGTTGTCCTTTCGAGCTCGTTTCAAACTGGAAGTGATAGAGTGACCTTTGCTTCTTTCTCGACTCTTAAAACATGAAAGAGCACCAGTTTGTTTTTGCATCTTAAAAAAGAATTTGTTTCCCATGATCTTATAACACCCCGGTTAGTATTTTTTAGACCACATTGTGAGTATACCTTTAAATACATTTTAAAGCCCTTGAAATCGATCTCTCTTTTGGTTATTTGAGACAAGATCATCATGGCTTAACCAACTGGTTCACCTAGTTCCTCTTCCTCTCCTCTCTGAAAGATTGTTTGAGGAGCCTTTTCCTAAATTGCCACAGTTGCTTGAGGATCAAGGTGTTGAGCTTGGAATTGTTTTGAGTGTTCAAACTTTGTCATCTCGTCCTCCCCCTTTAGATACTGGGTCACTTTCTAACATTGGCCCAAAATCTCAGGATAACCCTATCCAGACTCCCGAGAGTCCGCCAACTTCTGAAGGTTAGCTTGGACTAGTTGTTTATCCTCTAAATCCTTTGTTCGATCTTGTTGTGATATCACTGCAGCGTCCGTACATCCCGTACGATTAGCTGGGTAAACCTTTGGAATTATCTCCTAGAACATCTTTAGTAGTCCATCGTCATCTATTTTCACCCATGGAATTAGAAGGCGAAATCCCAGTCTCCTCTTTGGGTCACTCGAAGGTTTCCACTCCACGCACAGTCGAGAAGCAGGAATATCCTCTCCCTCCTGAAGGTTTCCCTTACACGAGAAGCATTTCGACTAGTGTTGATCCTGAGTTACCGCGTAATTATGTGACTTTAGCTCAGTTGGTTTCAGGGATGCCTACTGCCTCATCATTGTATCACAACCCTATTTGTGCATCTCGCACTATGCCTACCATAGGTCTATTCATTCAGAACCCGACCACCCAACAAATGGTGATGTCTGTAGTCACTTCAGTCCCGGTGAAACCCACCATTCCCAATCCTCTTGTTTCATCGGTTTAGGTGACCCGTCCGGTTCAAACGAGGATCTCAAGTCATGTCGTGGTCAGTTCTTCGATCCCTCCACTAAGTGGACATGTTGTTCCACCTCTTGGGGGGCAGAGTTTGAATATTTCTATGATGTCTGGAACAACCAATGTGAGTGGCTCACAAACTCACATGGATGGGATGAACTAACCCTCTTCGGGTGCCATTTCAAGTCCTGTTGGTCCTGCTGGATCAAGTAATGTCGAGTACCAACAACCTAATGTTGGTCTGTCTGGGTCAAGTCATGTCTAGTACCAACAACCCAATGTTGGTCTGTCTGGGTCAATTAATGTCCAGTACCAGTAGCCTAATATGGCTCATGGTCAGTAACAACCTCCTTATGTTCCATATGGTTCACAAGCGGGGGTTAATTTGTCATACACCCCTCAGCCTGGAGCTTATGTCCAGCCTAGCCCATCTGCCGCATCTGGTGGGTATGGCCAGATATAGTTCAGGAACTTTCAAGTTGTCATTCCAGGAACTGTTCTAGCACCTTTGAAGTAGCAAGGGCAACCTTCGTTGCAGCAAGGGCCATCCATGCAACAACAAGGCTAAATCATGCTGCAACAAGTATAACTACAACAACCACAGGGACAACCCTCACAATAGTTGGAACAAACCATGTACTCAGAGATGTAGTATGCACTGCAATCCTCCCAACTGTTATAACACCATTTACCACCCTTGGTATTTGTGATGCTTGGTTTATGGCCTAGGGAAACCCCTCCTTCCAGACTTGGACCAAATATATTAAAAACAATGTTTTATTCCCTGTACGCTACTTTGCCCCAAGATAAAAGCGTGTACACACAGGTCAGTGAATACCCAACCCACGTATATGTGTTAAAACAATTAAAAAAATTAAATTTCTTTAATTATGGGCGAAGTTCACGGGTTTTACCTGTTGATTACCTCCTAGTTCCCGTGGCCCAAATGTTTCCCAATTGTTTCCCAACTAAAAAATTAATTGGGAGAAGTATAAATAGACTTCTATGGGAAGGGATTAAGGAGGAGAAGAGATATAGTTATTATACTGAGATTATCCTTGACTGAGTCTGATGAATCCCTGTGCCTCATACACTTCCCCAAGCTTCAGGAAACTATTGTTTCCTTGATTATAGATATTCTCCCTCTTGCTTGAGATATCATGGTGTTGGTCATGGAAGAAGATTGTTGAAGGTTGGGATAGGACGAATCCGGAGGACGGTTCCGCTTGGATCTAGAAGAAGAAGACTCAGGTGAATTCTCTCCATGTTATTTATAGCTTACTACAATAAAAGAAATGTTGTCTTGTTTTCGAAATTAACTTTGCTTATGCATCAAATTGTGTTGTAATTCATGTATGAACATTGTTTTGTTGTATAATCAATCATTTGTTTATATGATATAAAGTCAAATTTCATGAATATGATTTACTTCTATACTGCTATGTATGTTCGAATTGAATGATTTTCAGGTTTGAAGAACATCGGGAGTTGCAGAGGGTCCGAACCTTGTGGGACCTACTCGAACAAAGGAAATCCAGGTACAGTCGCTCTTACGTAGTTTGATTATATAAGCATTTTGCCTGAGTTGTATGAGTGTTTCTTGTTGTAGTTTGTTTATGCTTTGTTGGGGTTTTAACCCAAAGCCCGAGGGTACTTATTCTTGAAACAGAATTGGCAACTCCACTGGGCATAACAATCTTGTTATTCCTAGTATGGGTTGTTCAGTGTCAATTAGAGCTCAGTCTTTGGTTTGCTTGCTGTTACAATATTATTTGGTCTACTAGAGTCTCAGACCTTAAGTCTGATCTTTTTGATATGGCTTTGTTTTTTATTTTTCTTGCAAAGCTTTGTATATGCTTTTTACTCTGTTTATAGTAGCATACACAGGCTTGTTTATGTGAAGTGAACCCGCGTATACGAGAGTTTCCTCTATCAGAAGTGCGTGTACACGCCTCTGTGCTTGAACACAGTCGTGTATACTAGTTTTTGCATTGTTTTTTCAAATCTCTATGCCCAAATAGATTTGTTGCCTGGTTTTTTTTAGTCTTTGTGTGGTCAATTTCTGTCTGAAGAATTTCATTATTCTGCAAGCTTACTTTTTCGAAGTCTCTTCCTCATTGAAAAGATTTGGCCTAGGTTTGCTTTTTGAGCGAGTTTGTAATTGGTGTTTTGGCACACAAAACTTCATTTAGAAGTTCATGATTGTTATGGTCCTCCAGAACATGAGATTGTTTTCAGTTTACATGTCAAGCTCGGTTTTTGGTTCTACTTGCTTTGCTTTCCTTCGTTTTGTGGCCTTGTAACTTTTCTTGCTTTTTGGAAGTCTTTTTGACGAATTTGAAAGTATTTCTTTCCTTGATTCTTAGTCAGTTTGTCAAGCTCTTTGCTTCTATTTGGGTCGTTTAGTACAAGTTGAATCCTTTTTGCTCAAGTTTTCATTCATCTTCGAGTTTGTAACCGGCAAAGACTCCTTGTGCTTTCTTTTCGATCTTTGTGTTTGAGTAGCATTTTGGGTGATTCAAAAAGATGTTTTGGTTGTTTCTTGAAGAAGAAAAGATCTCAAAAAACTTTGTTTTTGTTTTCTTTTGCTAAGTTTGATTTTGGTTTCTTCTCGTTTTTGAAAGTAAATTAAGATCTTTTACGATTTGTCCTTCTTGTTTGGAGAAAATTTTGTGTTCAAAATTTGTATCCTCTTCAATACTTAATTTGGCTCATTGATAGTTTTTTCCCAGGGAGAAATAGCATAATTTTCATTGATTTCAAAAGATTACATGTTGTAGATGCTAAAATCATATGAAGAAATGTGGGCAGATCCACTTACAAAACAATACTCCAAATGAAGTATTCTTGAAAAAGCCCCTCAGATAGGGCATAAAAACAAAAAAAAGGTATGTAAACCCTAACAAACTTGCATAACAAATAGGAGCCCAAAAAACCCCAAAGGGCCAATATTGAGCCCCAGAGAAGACCTATAGAGGGTAACCCATACCCATTACAAAAAAACCAACAAAAGAAAGCAGTGGTGCAACACCAAGAGAGAGGCGGAAAAACCAGCTGTGTAGCTCAGACCCAACACCGAACCACCACAAGCGGAAGATAAACTCCTGAGAAAAGAAAATGAGACAGGAAGCTCTGACCCTGGCAGCCCGGACAAGAAAGAGAGGCACGAAATGAGGAAGAAAGCAGCTAGGGTAGCCACTCCTCCCCCGCCCCCTCAAAACTCGCCTCCTGAAACAGACGAACCAGGTGTAAAAACAACTGCCCCATACTTCTACAACAGCCTTCAGAAACCAAACACACCCAGCCATGTTGCAGCGGCACGAAACAAAACGCAGAGACAATCAGGACCTCCACACCCATGTTCCCTCAACGCTCCAAAACAGCAGAGGAAAGGTCGGCGCGCGACCAACAAGCACCATTTGTAACAGCGAGAAACCCATCCAGTCCCGACCAGAGAAGCAGAGGTGAAACCGAGGGCAGAGGCGGCTAGGGTTCAGCCTCCTCGTCCCCGCGCAGTGAATAAACCCTAGAGACTAGTGGTAATTTTTTTTTTCTTCTGCTCTACTTTTTTCCGTCCGAGCCTGTAGCTTCATTATCGAGTGTCCTAAATTATAAATTGTGAAAGAGGGGTTGGCTCATTGATAGTTATAAACAATTGCTTTCGATTTTTAGAGAGATTTAGGATCTTGCATCTCCATTGTATCTTGCATTAGGGTAGTTTGCGTTGTTTAAGCATTAGTAGTCTTTTAGTTTTTGGGTGTGTGAATTGTGTTTCAAGAAAATAAAAGAAAAAGTATTCTGCTTTATAGAAGTCTCGTAGAACCCATATAGAGATCTCTTTTCATCGAAGAACAAATGATTGCATTCATGTAGTTAGTTTTTCATTGATTTCTTTTGCGTCATACAAACACCATTGGTTTCACTTCCATCTATACCTTTGACTTAAAGAACAACCATTAAAATCAAGTGCTTAATTAAAATAATCTAGAAATTTTTTATTGTCATCAGAATACACTAACAAGTTTAGGTTTATTAGGGCCTTGGATGAGGTGAGAGGAGAGTTAACTCTCGAAGGCCGCTCAAAATTACAAAACATAGAAGTTTAATTAATAAGCGAAATCCAATAGCGTTAGGGAGACTGGGAAAGCTCCGTAACTGGGAGTAAAGCACAAGGGTTAGTAAAGATAAGGATGAGAGATACCCCCTCTCTCACTTGTTGGATCCTACCTCATGACTGTTTCGCCTGGCTTTTGATACGATTTGGTGACCATAGTTGCCTATCATAGGGACCACACAGATGGTTGCGAAGGGGAATCCCATGGCACCTGAGGTTGACGTTGCATCACATTCAGTAGTACTTCTGGAGGGGACCCTTGCGAAGCTTGTGGGCCTACACCGGTAAAGGCTATTGTTTGGAGGTTAGTGTAACTATCTATGATACCTTTGCTAGTAGGCCTGGGGTGTAATTACCCCAATCTATTTTCAGAAGGCCCTTGTTATTAACTTTCTCGTATTTTGGTGTCCGTTCCTAATCACCCTGAGTGAAAATACTTGAGAGTTATTTGATTGCTGATATCTTTAGGGACATTTTAGTGAGTGTTCTTTGCTCCTAGTTAGCCTAGATTTATAATTTTTTGAGTCTTTAAGTAGATCTTTTAAATAATTCAAAGTGGCTGACCGACCATCTCGACGGTCTAGGAGGCTTCATGGGCTATCACCTATGAGTTCGGAGCCTTCTCCTAGAAGGCATAGGAG
Organism: Pinus taeda; assembly: GCA_000404065.3. NCBI lineage: Eukaryota > Viridiplantae > Streptophyta > Pinopsida > Pinales > Pinaceae > Pinus > Pinus taeda. Next base: position 60,727 of record APFE030246029.1, read on the forward strand.
TGATTCTGCCAGTGGTTTTCAACCAGTGGAAGCAGGTGCATAGGACATTGATCCTCCGCTTGGGGGAATTAGTTCATAGGATAGACATGGCACCAATATAGAGTTAGAAAGGAACACACCAATTCTTTCTCAAGTACTCTTCTAGTCAGAAGATAATATCGAAGTTGAAGAGCTTTCAGAGTCGATTGCGGCTCCAAATTTTCCTCTTCCTCCTGATCATCCAAACGTTTTGTTTTACGTTGGAACTCTGAATCATAGGCCTTCGAGCCCAGGTTTACATACATCTATTCCTTCGATGACCACTGCTGGAAGCATGGCATCTACAACGAGTGTTGCGAGCATGCAGACTCCCATATCTGTACAAGGAGGAGGAACTATTTCCATCCCTTCTGTTACTTCCAGCACGACTATGTTTGGGTCTGCTTCCATTCTGTCAACGAGTGGGAGTTCTCAAGTTACTGCATCCAGTTTTGGATTTTTCCCTTTCGGAATGTCATCTCAAGGGATTACTTCAGTTCCGTTGAACATACCATCGACCGCCTCTACATCCATGATGAGTGGATCAGCTTCTTTTTAGGGTTTCCCGTTTGGAAGTGGTCATATACAACATTCCAATCTGACAGTGGGGTCAATGCCTTTTTCTTTTACAAGTCAAGGTGGTAACCCCTTCCAGAGTTGGACAAACCCTGCGGTTAGTGGGATAGGAGTTGGGAATCAATTTTTTGGCCAACAAGAAAATGTGTTGTATTATTCAGTTAATTCGTTTAAGAATTTTCCACCCTTTGCTAACACATGGAATCCTTATCAAGGGATATCAACTCCTTTCAATAGTTTGTTAGGGGGTAACTTCACCGGTTACGAAGGATTTTCGGCAAGAGTTGGTTAAACTCCAAATTTTTCTGGACCACAAGGGCCACCTTTTGGTTTAGTAGGCTCTATGAGTTACTTCGGGCTACCTGGTGCCTTTCAAAATCTAAGACATTCTTTTCAGACCTTTAGGAACCCCGCCCGCTCTGGATGGAATTGTCAAGGTCCCCCACGACTTCCTTTTCTGGCCACGCTTAATTTTCCAGACTTAACTAAATTGACGAATGATTCAATTAGGTACAATCTGGCTTGGACTCTGGTACCAACTAAACTTCCATTGGATATTCCAAAATTCGAAGGGAAGAGTGGTGAAGACTCGGGAGACCATGTAACCACATTTCACTTATGGTGCTCATCCAACTCCCTGATAGATGATTCAATCAAGTTGAGGTTATTTCAGTGCACCCTAACCGGAAATGCGGCCAAATGGTATATAGAGTTGCCAGGGGGCACCTATACTTCTTTATGTGATTTGGCTAATATCGTTTTGAACCATTTTTAGTTGCCTGTCCGATATGAAGCCAAAACTGAACTTTTGGCTAACTTTCAGCAAGACACCACAACTCACATTTTAGACCATATCTAGGAATGGAGAAGGAGAAAAAGGATTATCAAAGCTAAAATTCCACTGGAGTTCCTTCCCGAATGGTTTCTCAAATCTTTACAACCTGAGATCTCAAAGTATGTTTCTCTTTCAAGTGTTTATTCGGAAGAGTAGGCTATTTTTCGAGCCCAACAATTAGAAATGATATACTCTTAGTCTGGGACTCTTCAAAAAATTCTACTTGATGCTCTGAGGTCTAATGTAGATTTATCCAAACGAAAACCAGGTCCCCACACTAATGGTATAGTTGGATCAATTGACGTTAATACAGTGAACCTTTTGAATCAGTTGCAGCAGTTGTCTTTATAAACTGCTTCTTCTAACTAGGCAACACCGTTTACACCTACATCTTCCCAGCCTACCTATATAAACATCGTCCAGGACTTTAACCCCAAAGGAAATAAAAAATGTGATGGGAAGAGGAAGGGACGAGATAAGAAGAAGAACGAGAAAGGGAAAGGTAATGCAAACAAACTTGACAATGGTGTCGGTGAGGCTAGAAAAGAGTCCAAGAAAAAGGTTAAGTTTCCATGCAAGTTATGCAGTGGAGACCATCTGACTCACCTCTGCCCCAAGATACAAGATGCTTAACACTTATTAGTGCATCAAGGATCCTCTAACTCCCAAGCTGTTCTGACTAACCCTTTTCCCTAAGGGCAAAAATTACTTGTTGGCACGAATTCGAACGCTGGTACCTCCGCAGGGGGAAACCAGGAAGGGGAAAATTCCTCAAATGTTTATATGATGAACTCTCATATCGACATTGCTACACGAGCACACAATTATGGTGAAATGGAAACATCTAAGGATAAATCTGTTCCTGAAGCCACATATCCACTTCATATTAAGCGAACCTTTGTTGAGTTTATACCTCGGATACCGAAAGGTTCTGCAAAGTGCTCGACTATTAACCCTAATTCTAGGGCAACCTAGAACTACTCGATTGTAGAAGATCTGGCTCAAATTCCTTGTGCTATGTCTGCATTGGAGGTACTCCAGTCATGTCTTGCTCAGAGAAGTGCTTTGCTTTAGGCCATTGGTGCAGTAGATTCAAATAATTATTTAGTGCTCACTTTTGATATGTTGAATGTCAAAAAGAGACTTCCTCACCATATGGCTTTCCAGATAAAGTCCACCTACTAAAAGACCAATATTTTTCGAACAATTATAGATGAGGACGCTTTCACATGCGTAATGTTTATGTCATGTTGGAAGGCCATTGGATCACCTTCAGTTGTTCCTTCACTGACTCTATTGACAACATTTGATGGACATTCTCATAGGCCACATGAGATTTTCCCGACCTTTCCTATATGTGTTGGGGGAAAGGTCGTAAATATTGAGGTAGAAATCATCGATGCCAACCTGGATTATAACCTTCTCTTAGGTAGGTGTTGTCACATAGAATGTCTAGGCACTGCGACAATGCTCAAATTGGGGGTTGTCACCCTGATCCCCAATCTCTCCATTTAAGATGTCTCCCTACAACAGGCTAGGGGGGTAGACCCTATGGACAAGTGGAATGAAGAAGAACTAGTTGGGAACCAACCAGTTCGGGAGACACAGTGAAGCGATCAAGTACTTGATTAAGATTTAACAAGACTTATAGGATTTCATTAGATTTTAAATGATTGATACCAGTGCCTTATGGATTCAACGATCTTGCTAGGGAAATTAAGACCAAGTAATCGATTAGCAACTGCTGCTTAGATGAATGACTATTTTATATGAAATGCAGATCCTAAAACTAATGTGAGATGCAATAATCTTGGTTAATTTTAGTTAAATGCTTATTTAAATGTGAACCCTTCAATCCTTTCTGTGTTGAGACTGATTTCGTAGTAATTGGCAGAGAGAAGACCAAGAGAAGCACACCAAGGTGTGATTAACGATATCTCTCCTGAAATCTAACATACCCGGTGCCTCTGGCGCTGCAAAGAACTGTGGCTCTGACGATTGTAAGGTCACCATTTTAAGTATTATTAAAATAGGCTTCTCATGAAAAGACAGATTGAGATCTATCTGTCTATTGACCAAGCTTATGCTTGGAAGTAAATTTTATCTATGCAAATTTAACTTATATATAAATGCACCAGAAGATGAGATGAAGTTAGACTCGAGAATGGGAAAACACTTATGCCACAAAAGCCCTCAATTACCCAAATGAAATACTCGTTTTTTTTTTTAAATGAAGACCTAGAAAATAAACTCTTGAAGATACTATAGTTAAAACACCATTTTATTTCAAATCTTCTTGATACAATTTAGCTCAAAGAGAACAAAAACAACTTTTCAATTCAATATCAATGTCAACAGATGCCAAAAAAATACTCAGTTTATGAAACAAAGGATATGCATTTTATGACAATTCCATGACAGAGTGCATAATTTTCAGAAATTAATTTTTAGGACAACAGTAAGAAAAACTTTATGACAACAACAATATGACAATGAAAATAGTAAGCTATCAATGATATCTTTATTCCAAAAATTTACCGAAATTTTTCCAAACTTACCCACATGAATTATAAAAAAATTTCAGCCTGTTGTGATGTGATTTCTGGAATTATATCAGATCTGATATACTTATTAGAGCCAACAATTAAAACATGAAATAAGCCTAAAGATGAATGCCCAGCTCAAGAAATTAATTCCTTAACGTATTAGACAACTTAGGAATTGATTTTAGGGTAACCCACATGAAATTTTTCCACTGTTATATTTCAGACTTCAGAAACATAATTATTCAGAGATAACAATGACCCAAAATGTAGATCTAGGCCAAATTCTTGATACACATCAAACATAAATGACTTATTAATGTATTTAGGAATTTTTTAGTTAATTTCAAACCACTTAGATGTGTTTTTCACCACTATTAGAAAGGTATATGGCTATTGTGACAAACAGTGAGGAAAAAGATGGTTTAGAGATCAAACCCTTAGGCCCTAGGCCTTGAAGATCACTTGCCCAAGTTGCAAAAAAAAAGAAATATCTGAAACACAATTTTTTACCAAATTTTCTGCAAAAACCCACCAATGATTAGCTTCAAAAAATCAAATATTCAAATCAGAAATGGAGTAAGGGAATCTAGGGCCAATGAGAGCTAGCACTAGGCCCAATAGAACTAGCGTTGGGCTAGGAGAAGATAGATTTGGGCTTAGGTGCCCCAAATTGAAACCCTTGTTCTAAAAAAAATTATTTTGCTTCATATATTCAGATTTATCGCAAAATCTTTAATGGCTGGCCTTGTAAAAAGATTTGGGATAAGATATTGCCCTCCAGGGCCTAGATCTGTTTCAAAACCCCCAGACCTGCTTGAAAAATCTCAGATCTGAAGATTTTCTTGGTTTATTTCTCAGATCTATTCCTACAAATAATATTTGAGCCCAGATCTTGCCCTCCAGAGTCTAGATCTAGCTCAGATATGAAGATTTACTTTGCTGATTTCTCGGCTCTATTCCTGCAAACAATCTTTGAGTCCAGATCTTACCCTCCACGGTTTGGATCTAGCTCAGATTTGAAGATTTTCTTGACTGATTTCTCAGATATATTCATGCACAAGCGAAAAGAGAAAAAACCAATACCCAATATGTACATAAATAGAGAAAATCTCAAAAACCCAAGTGTTAAAATTCAAAATTATGTTACAAAAATTTCAGATCTACAAAAGTAAATAACATATCTATAGAAATAAAATACAAATATATACAAATAATTTACAAATCTATCAGATCTGAGGAGTATGAGTCCAACTCCGCTCCGAGATCTGATAATCTAAGGCTCTTAATAGCAAGATCTATCAAAATTTCCACAGAATATTTAAAAGATTTTGAAATTTTAGAGAGGTACTAGCCCAAAAACACCTTGCAAAAAAAAAAATTATCATTAGATAAATCCTGAGGTTTATATGAAGTAGGCTCTTCAGAAAATATGTGTTGAGAGTTGGCTGGTCCAACCGAGGACTATCCCCAAATGCTCAATGAAAACCTGAGAGATCTTTTGCAAACACTAGATCCACCATCATATCAAGTAGAGAAATAGAAAAACAATAAAATTTTGAAGAAATAGAGAATTAAAATTGAAAATGTTACCCTAGATCCAACAAACTGAATAAGGTAAATGTATTCAGATTATTCTAAGAGAGCTATTGATTGATAGTTTTCACATAATATTAAGCAAAAATTAAAACAATGTTACCATAAATTTATGAAGAGGAACACTACAGCACGTTGAAACCCAGAGACTTTTGCATTAATTAAAAAAGGTATACAAGAGAGCTTGAGAGCTTAGTACATGATCCAAAGATCGGATGACACTGACTGGAAAATGACCTCCTATTTAAAGATAATTCCTCCAATGGCTAGTTCGAGTGATCATTGAAACTGAATAAGGTAAATGTATTCAGATTATTCTAAGAGAGCTATTGATTGATAGTTTTCACATAATATTAAGCAGAAATTAAAACAATGTTACCATAAATTTATGAAGAGGAACACTACAGCACGTTGAAACCCCAGAGACTTTTGCATTAATTAGAAAAAGGTATACAAGAGAGCTTGAGAGCTTAGTACACGATCCAAAGATTGGATGACACTGACTGGAAAATGACCTCCTATTTAAAGATAATTCCTCCAATGGCTAGTTCGAGTGATCATTGTCAAAGTGATCTCGACTGTTGATGAGGATAAAAATTTCTTTTAATCTCATCCATCGAAATTTTAAATATTGAGGAAAATTTGAATTTTTCAATTAAATGCGTTTTAATAAATTCAAAAATTAAAATTTTTCATTTATTTCCTCAAAATTTTGACTTTGACTTAACCCAAGGACCCAAGGCACAAAATGTAGCAAAATAATCAATTAACCTTAGTCCCTGGACCTATTAAGATTTAAATTTTTTAAAGGATCCGCGAATTTTATCTCTGGAAAACTTAAATTTACCTAGGAACTAGGACCTATGTGGTGATAAATTATTTTTCTATCCCTCAAGACACTTTACATCATGATTACATTTTTACATCTCAAGGGGGAAATCCCATTTGCAAAAGACCCTCACAGACTACCCAGTTCTGCGACACAAATCTAATCTAGCAGATCAAGCAATTTGTAATAAAATAACCTAACCAAATAGTTAGGAATATTCCCAAATCACTTTTACATAGATTCGATCTAGAACACTAGGACTCCCCTAAGATTCTAGTGACAAAATCCATTCTGGCTTTGGGGTAGGCTGAAGGAAAACTCTACCAACCATCTGAGAATGGATCGGTGAGACAAAAAAACTCTCGGAATGTAGATCATTATCGAAAAACTAGGTTTACCTAGTTGATTACATGCATGACACAAATCTGTTGAGACTATTTACATTATACACATGCAGATTGGGTTTACATTATAAGATGATCTTCAGGCTGACGATGATAGTTGGATGGCAGGAACACGCCGATTAGGTGCTATCCCTTTTGTGAAAAAGGGGGTGTACTGCTATGGTTCGTTGACACGTAGTGGTCAACAATAGGAATTGGATTTACGAGATGGATGCCATAATTTCATCTTTATTCCACATCCTTTGTTTTCCTCATGAGGGGAGGATTGTTAAAATTGATCAATTGGATTATTCTCCTGGTGACTCCCATGGAACTTCAGATTCTATTTTTCCATGGGTGGACAATCCCTGTCAATATATTGAGAATTTAGGAGTTGGGATGTACTCTTCGTTAATGGGTATATTTTACCTTCCTACTCCTACAGCTAGAATTAAAGCAATTTCATCCTCTAGGGGACCTTCATAGAAAGAGTTCTTTCGAACTCATTATTTTTCAGACCCTTGGACCTTACCTTCATCTACCACCACATTAGATGGAGGGCAGGTTGGTGGAATGGCATTTCCCATGTCTGCAACATAACTTAGCTATCAATCTATCGTTAACTCTACAGACAACCATCCCACTCCTTTTTCACAAAAGGAGTTAGATGGCGATGTGGCTTCGGCTTGGACCTTTGATTCTACTTCAACTCTAGATTGCTTGGATACAGTCTTACCATATTAAGAAGCAATTTTGGAGGCAATTATTGGTGTGGATTGACCATGGGAAGATTGACATCATTGTTCATATTTTCTTCCTCCATTGTGTGAAGTTGAATCTAGGTTCTCTAATCTGTCTACTAGTGATGTTTGTACAGTTTCGAACCCTTTGGCTCCAGCACAATTTTCTGCCGAAGGTAACATGTCGGTTATCCAACAAATTGTACCTATAAACATCTCTAGGAATTCTAATGTGATTGAAAATGTCTTCATCGGAGCTGATTGTTCCCCTGAAGAAATCCAAATCTACACTGACCTCTTTAAAGAGTTTCGAGATGTGTTCGCTTGGTCTTATGAGGAAATGCCTGGAATTGATCCATCTATAATCCAACATGAGATCAAGATGTATGAAAATTCCAAACTTATTCATCAAAAACTTTGACTGGTCAATCCTCGGAAAGCGGTGACTATTAAAGTTGAAGTTGAAAAATTGCTTAAGGTGGGTTTCATATACCCCGTTCCTCTAACTGAGTGGGTTTCCAATCCAGTCCCGGTAGATAAGAAGGAACGATCTGAGTGTGTACCAACTTTAGGGATTTGAATAAGGCTTGTCCAAAAGACAATTACCCCACACCTTTTATTGATCAAATTGTTGATGAATGTGTGGGTAATAAATTTTTTTCGTACATGGATGGATTCTCTGGTTATAATCAAATTACTATCCGTCCAGAGGACCATCATAAGACAACCTTTATTTGTCCCTGGGGCACGTTTGCATACAAGAAGATGCCTTTTGGTCTTAAAAATGATGGAGCTACTTTTCAGCGGGCCATGTCTTATGCTTTCCATGACATCAAACATGTTATCAAAGCATACTTGGATGACTTAGTTTCTTGTTCTCGAAAGATAATTGATCATCCCAACCACCTTTGGTTAGTTTTTGAGAGATGTTGTTTTTATAAATTCTAATTGATTTCGAATAAGTGTGTTTTAACGGTCACATTTGGTCAATAGTTAGGATTCATCGTATCGATTGAAGGGATTCGAGTTGATCCCTTCAAGGTTGAGGAAATAATTCAGTTTCCTCCCTCGTCTTCCATTCGTCAATTTCAAAGTCTCTAAGGAAAGGCAAATTTCTTGAGGAGATTTATAGAAAATTAGACCGAGATTACGAAAGGATTTATGCGTTTGCTTAAGAAGGGAGTTCCATTTTTATGGGACGACTTCGCGCAACGATCTTTTGAAGCTTTGAAAAAAGCATTAATCTTTGTTCCATTATTGAGTCCATCAAATTATGGCAGAGATTTCCTTTTGTATCTCGCCGCGGAAGAATCAACCATCAACATGGTTCTGGTTCAGGAGGATGATTCTCTCAGTGAGCATGTAATCTACTACTTGAGTCGAGACTTAGTAGGACTTGAGCTACGCTATTCTCCAATGAAGAAATTGGCCTTGGTAGCTGTCCATGCTGTCCAGTGGCTTCGTCATTACATTCGACTGCGCAAAACGTTCATCTTAGCAGCTGCCAATCCTTTTTAGTTTGTACTTAGTAGGCAAGTGATTGGGGGCAAATATAATCGATGGATTGTTATTTTGCAAGAGTTCAATCTCAAGTTCTTGTCAACTAAGTCTAAGAAGTAATTAGTTTTTGCAGAATTGATTTCGGAGCTACCTTGTGAGGAGGTTATTGTTTATGAGGAAAATTTTCCCGACGAACATTTATTCCTCATTTCTTCACAAGATCCCTAGTATGGGGATATCATTGTATATCTCAAGACTTCAAAGTTTCCACCTACTTTCTCCAAAGATGGGCGTCAAAAGTTACATTACCTTGCCAAAAATTATGTCATCATTGGTGATACATTATATCGCAGAGGGGTTGACTCAATCCTTAGGCGTTGCTTGACTTTGGAAGAAGATGAGTCTATACTTAATCATTGCCACAGTGGAGCTTGTGGTGGTCATCAATCAGGGCTTGCAACAACCCAGAAAATTTTGCGTTTAGGTTACTTTTGGCCTTCAATTTTCAAAGACTATATTGAAGCGGTCAAATGTTGCCACCCTTGTCAAATCTATACTCGAAAAATGCGCGCGCATCCAACTCCACTTTTTCCTATTATCACTGTCGGCCCATTTAAGAAGTGGGGCATTGATTTTACTACTTGTAATTTTCCTTCACTGGCGAATCACAGGTATATCATTGTGGTCGTGAACTACTTTACGAAGTGGGCTGAGGCCATGCCTACTTAAAAAAATGATAGTGAAACAACAACCTTGTTTCTCTTCAACCAAGTTATTTCACGATTTGGTATACCAAGACAGATTGTCACTAACCATGACAGTCACTTCCAGAATCAACTGATAGTTGAATTGGCTCTCAAGTTAGGCTTCTGGTAGGAGAATTCATCTCCATATTATCCTTAGGCCAATGGGCAAGTCGAAGCTGTGAATAAGTCCCTTAAGACTATCTTGCAAAGGAAAATTGATAAAAATCGATCCAATTGGCACATCATGTTGTACCGATACTCTGGGCATACCAAAACTCAGTGAAGATTGCCACCAATTTTACTTCTTTTCAACTGGTTTATGAGTCGGAATCTATTTTCCTTATTGACTGTGAAATTCCATCCCTTAAACTAGCCGTATAACTTCTTCCAGAGACCTTTAGTCTTGAAGAACGCCTCGTTCATTTGGAACATCTCGATGAGCAGTGTCGAGATGCAGCCATAATAAACGAAGCCCACAAGAAAAGGGCTAAAACTCAGTATGATAAAGTTGTCTATCCTTAGGTTTTTTCTGAAGGTGACCTTGTCTTAGCCTATGACCAAGACAAAGACGCCCTGGGGGCAGGAAAATTAAAGTCTATGTGGTATGGTCCCTTTATAGTCAAGCGTGTTTTGGGAAAAGGGGCCTATGAATTAATCGATTTTGAAGGAAACAAGTTGGCGGAGCCCCGAAATGGGCTCTACCTTAAGAAGTATTTTTCTTAGGCTTCGACCAAACAATTGCTTGTTTGTATATTTTGTATTTTTTTACATATTCGTTTGGCATTTTTGGGATATCGACGTTTTTCATTTGCTTTGGCAGGTATTGATGGATGATTCGATATATTTCGAATTCGCCGATGGTGCAAGTTGGCACACTCGGAATCTCGCTTCTGCAAGTTGGGTGATTTATTATCCATCTGGATAGTTTTTGGTGTTGAGAGGAGTATATATTGGCCCTACTTTGAATAACATTGCCGAATATACTGCCATACTTAATTTACTATCCGGAGAAATTTATTATGGGATTGATTCGTTGGTAGTTTATCTAGACTCACAGCTGGTGGTGTCGCAGTTAAATAACATTTATTGGGTTCGTGATCCTTATTTATAACACCAATTTTTTAGAGTGAGAATGTTGCAATGATCATTTATTTATATTACATATGTTCACATTCCATGAGATGAGATTTCATTAGTAGACTCTATTACTAATCAAGCATTAGATTGGCACATTAATCATTCATCTAATTAAATAACATCAAAAAGTCGAATCTGTATATATATCATAAAATCGCCTATATATAGATAGAGTGTTCAAAAAATAATATACAAAATTGGGACAAAGATGCCCTCAAAATTTGGGTTCATGCCCATAATCATGTCCAGTCATACATAGGTCTGTCTATTGACCCGGCTTAGGATGAGTGGCTGAAAAGTTAACTACTGCATTGGCTACACACCGAAGTATCTAGACCCAATCCCGTGGTACCCCTACCACGCAGTGCTGCATCTCCTCAAGTAGATCCTCTATGGCTATCATAGGTACCTGGTGAGTTAGTCTCACCAAGTTTATCAGAACTTCATATAGGATCTCTCTGTCTCAGCTGCTGCATCTTCTACTCCTCTTCTGCGACGCTTGTGCCTCAGAAATCCATCTAGTCTCACTGGACCCACATCTAGAACATGGTAATTTTGTCAGTATTTTATCTCATCAAAAATATTTCTAAGTTATTTTCATATTAAAAATCCAAAAAAAATATTTAAAAATTCACAAAACTTAAAAATTGTTACCTATGTCTCCCCATGCTATGTTTGGTGGCAACTCTAAGTCTGGATCTCCTCGGAAATCCATACCGGCATAGGGTAGTCATCGACTGCAATGATATGTTGATCCCACTAGGTGAAAAACTCATCATCGAAAGTCATCCTAGGCACGTCTCCACCTCCAAGGTGTTTCATCAAGTGCGCCCATCTACCCATTCGTGGATCTCTTGGGCTGTTGATGGACACTGATACTTTGGGATGTAGCCTAGGTACCTTCTCGAAGAAGAATGAGCATAAGATAGTCCCATATCCAAAATTCTTCATCTAAACCTTGTAAATAGAGGTCAATTGGCTCTTCATGTTGGTCATAAGAGGCATGCACCAGTCGAATACCGTGGTAAGGCATTCCACTGCTAGGCTCATGGACACTCGTGATGCCTGATGCAGTGACGCTGATCCATTTACCCGTGCAATGGTAAATAGTAGAATCCTCAGAGATAAACTTTCCATGTGTTTGATTGGAACTTGACTTCCAATCTTCTCTGGGTGTCCAGGATAGTATATATGCACATAGTCTTCCATTGAAAGACTACTTCTTGTCCTGCTAGTCGAATGCACGACCTCCCCTCTTCAGGAGAGACCTGTAATAAAGTAGATGTATTCAACCTCAATCGATAGAGGCATCTGGTCTATCATGAAGGCATCATCCTCTGCACTCTAGTAGTGGATCAATAGTTCGAGCAAGCGCGTGTTGGCTTTCATGTTTGGCACTTTGAAGAATTTCAATAAGACACAGCCTCTCAGAGTGTCTAGTGCATTTTGGTCATTCATTACCTAATTATCAATTGTGGTATGCTCTCTTTCCCTCCATGTGATGGTCATCCTGCAAAAATTTTGAGTTTCAACCATTAGTTTTTATGTTTAAACTTTAACTCACGTACACACGGGTTCCCTTTACAGACAATCGTGTGTAGGGTTGTCGTATATGTGGGTTGGTTACATCCAACCCGCGTGTATGCAGAGTTGGATTTTTGGGCATAAATTCCCACGGCCAAAACTTTAAGAAAACTTCTAAAAACTATCACAAAACATTACAAGTATGATTTGAGGGTTACCTGATAACTTTGGTGCGATTTGAACGGTCCAATTGTTTAGAAGAAAACTTGCTCCGTTTTGCTCCACAACTCTTTGTTCTAAACATAAATGAAAAAACTGTGAGTCCAAAAGTCATTATATAACTTTGAAATTGCAAAATATTTTTTCAAAAATTGGTTTTTGTCTCATGGATTTTTTGACTAGTGGGCTTGGATT
>APFE030246029.1:88709-113162 GCA_000404065.3 Pinus taeda
CACTACGTAGGTTAGTCGTGGAAATAATATAACACAACCCAACAGCTACATTGTTAAACATGTATTACAAAAAGGGGCCTATGAGCTCATTGACTATGAGGGCAATCCCTTAGACAAGCCTCGCAACGGGCTTTATCTCGAAAAGTACTATGCTTAGGCCATCTTGCATGGTTACTTTTGTACAATAGTGTGCCATTCATTTTTGTACAGTGTGGTTTGGTGTGTTATTTTGCAAGCAGCTTCTTTGCTTATTATGTTGTTGCTTGCTTTGCAAATGTCAGTGTCCCCTCATGTTGGTTTCGCTGATGGTGCTTGTCGTAGTACTCAGAATCTATCATCCGCGGCATGGTCCATCTATGACCCCCATGATGAGTTGATTGATCTTCAAGGTATATGTCTAGGTCAAACAACTAATAACATCGCTGAGTATAGAGCGATTATCGAATTATTTCAGAAGCTATTGCTCTTGGCATCCGAAAATTGGTTGTCAACCTTGATTCACAACTTGTCATTCTTCAACTCAATGGGAAATATTCCGCTAGAAACCCTTAGATATTGAGAATGTATCTACGTAATCATCTTCTAGAGAGAAATTTTGATTACATTACATATTATCATATTCCTTAACACATGAATACATTAACAGATGCATTAGCTAATTATGTGCTAGATAGACATTTGTGAAACATGTAACTCAAAAACAAAAACATTTGTACCATAGTAAGCAACGAAGTACAACATATATATATGTGTGTGTGTGTGTGTGTGTGTTGGTAATGTTTGTCATACATCAAAATCTCAAAAAATAATATGTGTGTTCGAAATACATTGGTGGCTCGCAGGCCTTATACATCCATGGCTCGCAGGCCTCAAAAATATGGAATGCTAGACCTATGCACTAAACAACATGATGCTCATGATAGCATGTAACTGCTCAGACTACACGAGTCAGCAGTCGACGAATCTGATATGACACCCCCACTGAATGCTTTTGGTACTGGCGTGGGACATCACCCATCTAAGCATACTCTGGGATGCCATGGGTCAAACCCTCGAGATTCCGCACAATCTCCTCCTCGTTGTCGCTTCCCTCCTGATAAGGAGTGACATCAAACTGTCGAGCGACATGCCTAAAAATCAGGGACATCCCAGCAGGGCGTTCTGGTCCAACATCTGCATTCATAAAATCAAAGTGTCATGAACACATATTTCAAAAACAGTAAAAAACATCAAAAAACTAATTTTTTTGTTTTTGTTTTTACCTGCATCATAAAAATCCTCTCCTTCTGGGAGTGGCATATCCGGGTCTCCACAAAAGTCGATACTGTTGTAAGGCCAATCCTCCACTATGATGTCGTCGTAGCCACGAGAAAAAGGGAAGCTTGTAGGACATCTATTGGCCCTTCGTGACCCTGTGCATCAACTCGCTCCAATGGACCATCTGTGGGTCTCGACGCATCAGTGGATCTACCTCAGTCAGCTGGTGTTGGAACAACGACACCCATTCCAAGAAGAAAGTCACTAACACAGATCCAAAGAAAAACTGCTTCAGGTGTCCTGCCTTAGCTTTTGATAGTTGGTGCTTCATGTGTATTTTCATTTCACCCAGTTAAAGATGGTGGGAATCGTGCAATCGATAGTGTACTGAAACTTCGACTTGTTGGTCTCATGTGGTGCTTGGGACCTAGCCACTCTGTTGATTGTCAACAATATCACTCTCAACACAAGATCTCGAATGGTCTTAATCTCGATCTTGCCATTTTTGGATTTGAGAGCTTCTAGGAAATGTTGGCAAGTAGCATAGTCATGCTTGCCCCAACCGGCCTCGACCCATATAGGTTGACTGGTTCCCCTCTCTGGGACAGTCCTATGATGAAATAAATGTCTAAAGTCTCCAACTCCAGCTCTTGGTCACCGATGATGAAAGTTTCCCAATTTATGTCCCAAATACTAATTAGGTACTGTAGCAACTTAGGTTGGGCCCACATACCTGGTGTAAGAAATAATTTGAGGAGCGTACCGTTCCTCAAAGCCTCCAAGCAATTTGGATCAGCTATTGCTTATGTATCAATATCCTCATGCTCATGTTCTTTCCAATCTACCATTTTTCACGATTTCTTCTTACAAAAACCATGTAATCAAGTCAATCATCATCCTTGGCCAGAAAAATTTGGGTTCAAACGGCTGAATTGAGCAAGGAACATACATTTTTTTTTCTCATAGCACCAGCGTGGTTGGCAGTTGTAGCCACCCTTGATCGGTGTGAGTCCGTGCCCGAAAATCGTGTCAACCGAAGGTGAAAACGTTTTTCCAAAATCTCCCCATGAAACCCAAAAAATGGATAAAAACAAGAAAAATCAGTATGAAAATGGAACTTAAGGTCTTGGCTCTTACCTGTAACTGATGACTTAGCGAATGACCTCCCAGATCTCCTACAATCTACTCCGGAAAAATTAGGGCACAACGTGGTAAAAATCTCTTTACACAAAGGTAAAATGGTAAATGGTAAAAAATAATTACTTTTGCCCCATTTGATTCATTTTTTCATGACATATTAGGGTTTTTGAGTCTTTTTGACCTATTTTTCCTCAAAACTGGATAATGCCTTTACCTTTCTTGTAGAGCGATAGGTGATGGATTGTCGATGATGGTACTAGAGTCGTGTTTCAGCTCTTTTCTCGACTTGTAAATCTCAAATGAAAATATCACCAAGTATTTTTCCCTTTTTGACTCATAAAAGAGAATAAAATGGGGGGTCTGCTTTCAAGCTCTTTTCTGACTCTTTAAACACGAAAATATTACCGAGCTCTTGTCATTTTGAACTTGTTAAAGGTTGTGAAACTTCGTGCACCCAGTACACGTTTACCCATTTTTCGGGCTAGGATGCACTATTTATGAGAAAGGTACTCCTTGACTGAAATGGTTGAGAGGTTATCTCGAGCATCGTTTTCTACCTTTTCAAGCTTGAAAGACACAAATGTAAGAAAAGGGACCATGTGGAGTTTTCTTTTCATGTCTTTTTCAAACTCTCTAAACATGAAAAAGATACCGAGTTGCACCTTTGTCAGACTCGTTAAAACATTAAACGACAATGGATTCATCGCCATGACGGATGTGAGATTATCCTTCCTAGGGCTAATTAAACTTACTAGGTCAGATTCGTCTGAAGGATGAACTTACAATGCAAACATATGCTATCCCCTTCAAGTTTGTGATAAAAAATAATTCATGTTAGTCATGTTGGTAGCTCACTCTTGAACATGACACTTTATGCTTCGTGTCGGGTTAGGATATCCTCCTTTTCATGTGACCTTCCCGGGTTGGGTCACTAATTTTTTCCTTCCATTTGATCTCAGCCACATCATCATGACCACCGATCCTATGGATCCAACAGCTGCCAAACTTCAAAATCGTGTCGCAGATATGTTCAAGAGTTAGTCCTTCTGTAGTTACACTTACTCTTGATTCTCTGTATCATCTGAAATCATTTGCATCCCTTTGTCTCATGTCAATGATGTGGGATACATCATGGCCCTCCTTCAACATGGTTGCTTCCTGTCGACTTTAGCTCATTACCCAGGAAGCTGGCTAAGAGACTCCCTTCCAGTACCTTAGAGCTTGCATGCCCTAACAGTAAGTTCTTCACACTCGACGACAAGTTCACATCATTGGCTTTCGATCGAGTGATTTCGCAGGTGTTCGACATCAATTCCTTTATTCACATTCTGTGAACTGTGCTACCTGTACCTTGAGAGCCATTGTCATTATTGGTGGTCTCCCTCGCGCTTGTTAATGGTTCACATCATTGACCAGTAATCAAGCAACTTCCGAGCATGTTCAACTTCAACACATTCATTCACATTTTAGGATTTGTACTTTGATCGGATTGTTTGAGCGCAAGACCCTGGGCTAAGATTACACAAGTCTAGGTTACAAGGTGATGTGACATGGCCATGTTGATATACATGTCTCTTTCAGATGGATGGCTACGACCATACCATGAGTTGTTATATGTGATCCTTCTCATTATTGGGTGGCTGTGACCATACCTTGGTTTCGTTATGGTCCTTTCTGCTGGATGGTTGTGCCCATGCCTTGGATCCATCTACATGATCATTCTCTGGATGGCTGCGTCCATACCACGATTCATGTATTATTATTAAGAGTTTTCAGTGATGTATATGTATCTATGCTTGCTTGAAGGTTTTATGATGACAAACTCTGGTTCCTTGCTTCCACTTATAAAGCATTTCACCCCTCACTCTAGTTCGACATTCACTCCTTAGGGGGAATTTGTTACACAAATTTTTTTCACTGTCCCTATACTCCCCGTCTACGATCCTAGAGAACCTCTATAGTGTACTCGACATGCTTTCCCATCATGAAGAAACTCCCAGTACGTTCCTCTTCATGAGCAGAATAATTCCCCTTTGCATCATTTCCCAAGAATCTTCCTCCTATCCCAATTTACAAGACCGACACTACTGACAAGTTTTCTCCTCGCGCTGATTTACAGAGGTTAAAACTAACCATCATGCCGATTGGACCAACTGAGCCCTTTTCCAGTCGCTCCTATCCTCTTTTGGAAGGGTTTTTAAATAAGGAGTTGAAGGTTCCATGTCTAGAAGCTTCGTAACAAAAGTCCGGTAGATGGTTGGGCCGGATAGAGCTGAGGAAATCAGTTTGGGCTCCTTTCCCCTATTAGGATGGAACAATCTCAAGAGATAAGACCTTCTCCCATGATGAGAGGAACCATCTTCCATCCATTCAAGCTATATAAGCCTCTCTTTTTCCCAAGCAAAAGCTAGTTGGAGTTTTGGAGCAAGTGTGAATAACCAGCAAGTCATTTATAGCTTATAGCTTTCTAGTGTGTGTTTGAGGGAGAATAGCATGACTTTGGTTTGGTTTGAGACTAGAGGGAAAGAGGCCTTAAACTTCCATTTGTTGAGGCTATACATGAAGAGCTAGCAGAAGTGTGGGAACCTGAATACATAGGAGGAGACCAGCAACGTCAAGGCACTGATTATAATCTCTTTCTAATTTATATTAATGCAACTATCGATTGATTTCCTACATGAAGTGTCATTTCACATCTTTATGGCTTCATGTTCCTTGACCTATTAAGTAGGCTGAATACAATATTGCATGCTATCACATTTGTTGTTGTTGTTGTTGTTTGCTTTTTCAGGTATTCAAAGGAAGGAAACAAAAGATAGTTGGAGTGAGGAAAAAGGATCATCACCAATCGGAATAGCATTCTAAGAGGTAAGCCCTCTTAATTGCTTCTAGCTTAAGGAGATTTTCCATAGATTGTTTTTTTGTGTCTAGACCCACTCTCTCAGGCTAAAGGAATTGTTTGTGTCTGCACTGAGAATTTACCTGCACCACAGAGGGATCTACCAGTTTCTCCTGTGTATTATTTTCTGTAGGAGCAGGGGACAATGTATACACCTTTTTGTAAGCTAGGGTTTATAGGGTCTTTGACAGAGTCAGTTAGTTTCCTTATGGTGTTGTGGGGAGTCAAGGCTACATTGATATTATGTCTTTTTTTTTTTTTTTGCAATATTATCAGTAGTGCCTTTTATGTAAGGAAGGGAGATTTTTGGAGTGTGAGAACGTATTTTCTTATTTTCTTTTCTATTTAAAGTTTGGTGGATGGTGTTGTTCATGGTGTGTTTGTTGTAACCATTATTTTCAAAGACTTTGCGGAGATGGTCAAGTTCGGGATATAGGTGTTCAGAGTCTGATATTCTGGAGGCTCTAGTAGTTAGGGTTTTTATAATACCTGTTTTTTGTTTAGGATGGTGATGGGAATTTGCATGTAGGTATCTCTCTGTGTGATTTTTCTTCCTGAAGACTTGGAAGCCAAGTTTCCCAATTTTTCCTCTGTTAGAAGGATATCAAGGAAAGGGAGCTGGTTATCTTTTTCGATCTCAATAGTGAATTTTATGTGTTTCGAGAGTTTATTAATGTGAGTGAATAAATATTCTAGCTTTTATTTCCCGTGGCTCCACTTAGCGAATACATCATCAACAAATTTTCCATTCTTTAGGAGTGTAAGGAAAGGAGTTTAAGGCAATTTGCTCAAAGTGTTCCATGTATATGTTGGCTATTATAGGAGATAATGGAGAACCCGTAGATACACCATGGGTTTGTTCATAAATCTTACCTTTAAAGATGAAATAAGAAGATTCCGGGCAAAGACTTGAGAATTCTATGGTTTCTTCATTAGTTGATCTTTCTCATGACATTGATGGCTTTGTCTACAGGGATCATTTTGTATAAAGATAAAATGTCAAAACTTACTAAGAGGTCTTCATCATTTTTTATCCATTTTTTGAATGAGGTGGAATATTTTAAGTAAGAGGAAGTGTTTCTCGATAATGGTCAGTTTTTTAGCTAGGTATTTAGCAAGCAGATAGGTAGGAGAACCTATGGTGTTTACTGTACGTCTTAGGGGGATGCCAGATTTATGGATATTTGGAGCACCATAAATTCTAGGAATGATAGAGTTGCTTGGAGTGATCTTCTTTTTGGTGAACATCTCAAGCGAAGAGTCTATAGTTTTCTTAGTGACTCTATTAAGGATTTTACTGCTTGGGTCTTTATCAATGATTTTGTAGCATCCACTTTGGTTTAGATGTTCTTCCATTTTTTTATCATATTCTGACCTGTCCATGATAACTGTTACCTTACCCTTGTCAGCTTCTTAAATGACTATGTCTTTGTTAGATTTGAGAGTGTTTAAGGCTCTTTTTTCTTCTTTGGTGATATTACAGGTAGGAGGTTTGGCATTTCATAGAAATTGGGCTACGTCCTGTCTAAACACTTCACCTTCTATTACGTTGAGATATTTTCTGGTGACTTCTATGTTGCTTATGACATCTTCAATTGGGATTTTATTAGGTGCTATGGAAAAATTGAGGCCTTTTTGTAGAAGTGTTTCGGTGTAGTGGTCTAATTGGATAGAGGATAAATTAACCACGACGGTTTCTTTAGGGTGGTCATTGTGATTTTTGATTAGAAGGGGGTTGTGTTCATTTTTGTTTTCACTACTTGAACTAATTGGCAAAATATTATGGGTGATGAGATTGTTGTCTTTCAGAGGGTCGACAGGCGAAAATTTGCAATTATTTCCCTGATACGTTGCTGTTTGGATGAGGTGGGAGGGGTGTATGGTAGACAGTGAATTGATAGTGGATTCGATATTTGAATCCAACGAGTTTGTGAGTGTTGAGTGGCAGGCACAGTTGACGAGAGGGGGGTCGGTGGTGGAGTTTAAAACAGGATATGCGTGCCTAGAGTGTATGTTGGGAGTGTTGTATCTCTGAGATGATAATGGTCAGCTATCATGCCAAGGCATCTAAGATGATTGTTTTGGAGGTTTTGTTTTAATTTGGAGGACCAATGTATGAAACAAATGTAACACTGTAATGCCTAACCTTTTGAATAATATTAATATTAAAACAAAGTGCTACTATTAAAATTCACACAATGATATAGCTTGTATGGTGGTGAGCAGAAAGAAAGAAATGATATGATTATCATAGTCTTCAGATTGAAAATTAAATAATCATAAGTATGCAAACCTTTAAACGATGTTCATAAGGTTTAACATAATACACTTAAACCTTGTAAAAGATGTTGATGATTTATTGATTTAGAGAGAATTAATTAAACAAATTGTTCATTAATTCATTCTCTTTATAGATTATCACATCAAAAGCTTATAGGAATAAATTGAAACCCAAATATTCCTACCTAGTTATCTTTGCAAGACATAATAATATGAAGAAAAACATAATGAATAATACTGGAAAAACTTACAAGAAACACAAAATTGTGTAAATCAGAATCCAGAATCCTTTGCTTTTATATTAATGATCCAGAAAAGTCAAGTACATCTAATGCTTAAAAATTCTTCTTCAAGGGTGCAACCCATAATAACTCGTGAAGAGAGTTATTTATACAACAGTAGAACTAAGAAAATATCTTAAATTTTTTTTTACAAAAATAGATGATTACAAAATCAAAATAGAAACTGCTAGTTAATCTGGCACTATTTTGGTGTTGAGGTGTTGATGACTACGCTAGAAAAATTGAAAACTGTTGAAGTTGTCACTAGAAAAATTGAAAACTGTTGAAGCTAGCTGACTGTCCCTCCAAAAACTAAATGTTCTTAGATCACCCTTCAGTCAAGTAAATATGTCAACTCTTCCCAACATTTCTTTTCTGGGATAGATATCTTAATTACTCTTCTATAGATTTCATCCATCTCTGTATATTTAGTAAAAGTCGGTTTTACTAAAAATATGTGTCTGATTTCATTCAAGATAAATAAAGTATCCGTGAGTGTATTTATTATTAGTGTTGGTGTTTCTGAAGTTGTAGGTGAAGAATGTTCTTCCCTCCCTCTCTTGGCTATCTTTTCTTGTG
The DNA here is from genome assembly GCA_000404065.3 of Pinus taeda. NCBI lineage: Eukaryota > Viridiplantae > Streptophyta > Pinopsida > Pinales > Pinaceae > Pinus > Pinus taeda. The sequence continues at coordinate 97,146 of APFE030246029.1, forward strand.
CAAGTGGAGTTTGCACATTCGATGTAGAAACGACCTGCTCTTCAGCCTCTTGGAGGGTGTTCTCTGTCCATTCCAACTTACTTTTATATTGTTCTATCTCAGGCCTGGCTGTGTAATAATATGGTGTAAAATTATTCTCCACCTTGAGTTTGGAAATCACTCCCAATGGGTCATAAGACCAATTGAAACTGAGACCAAACTTCATCTCCTTTAGTAATTTGTCTACTTCCTATCCTGCTCCCTGATGTTACAGATGAATGGACCAAATTGGGCTTTCATCTTGAATTGTGATTTCTTCTTGGCAGCCGCAAAGTGTACTTCATCTGCATTTAACCTCTGCCTTAAGTATTCTAGTGCAAAGATTTTGATAGGGAGGTACTTGGGTAGTTTGTAGGGTGGAAGCTCACAACCATAAACCCTAATCTCTGTGTAGTTTTGGTAACCAATCCCTTGTTGTAGCTTGATCAATGGACTGTAATTCTTTAATAATATCCTCACTAATCCTTGGTACTAGAGTGTTGCTCATAAGATTGATAGTTGGATGAATAAACAATTCTATGAACTGTTTATATGTGAACTCTTCTTTTTCCTTCATCCCCATTGAAGTCCAGAATATCAATTATTGTTGATTTCCTTCCTCATCTAACTTCTATAAAGAAAATGGGAATTTGTCTCCCTGAAAATATATAAAAAGGTAAACAAGTACTGAAGCATACTTGAATACTTCTTCAGTGTTGAACTTGACAAATTGCTCACGTATGGCTTCAACAACAAAATTATTGAAATCATAAATAACATCGGGTTTAGAATCAGTGGAAAACGTAGATAAGAAACCAAGGATAGCTTCATTGACAAATTGATCAAAGTTATAACCAAGAAAATAGGACAAAACAGTGGTAATTTGCTTGCTTCTATCAGGAATCATGGATGAATCATAAGGAGGATTTCTTTTTGGCAGAGGACAATCAATAGTTAGAAACAGATCAAGGGTCTATGATCTTTTAGTAAAGTCTAGTTTTTGGTAAGCTTCTATCAGGTTTTCATGGGAAAATGGATTGGTTGGTGTACTAGAAGGGGCCTGCAGCACTTTTTAAATGAAATCAGAATTAATTGAATAGAGGATTTCTCCTGTGGGTGAAATAATTGCTCTATGGTTGGGATCATACAATTCATGGAATTTTCTTACAAATTTAGGTGCTCTGGATATCTGAGGAAAAATGTAGTGAGGCAATTGAGAGTCCTACAGCCCTATTTAGTCTATCTGGTCAATCAATTGATCTTCCATCCAGCAATGGATTTCATATAAATCAAATTGAGAAGGAGTATCAAAAATTTTACAATCTTTGTCGACCAATGGGGTATGATGGAAGTCGACCTATGGGTGAATCAAAGGATTTGGGACTTTTGCGATTTCTTTTCCCTTGGCAGGCATTTTGTCAAACTAATTGCAAACTGTAAATGATAGAAATTGGCCTGAAAGAGAGTGACCACAGTAAAAACAAATAACTGGCAAAGAGGTAAGTGGATTTGGATGTCAGATTTGCAAACATGATGAATGATTACTTTAATGTCGGAAAGTGGTTGGGTTGTAGACGAGAAAACTTCAATGATTAATCTGGTTGCAGAAATTCGTTGTGTAACCATTCTCATAGATAATACAATTTTTATACATGAAAAAGTGGAGCGGGGTGGTACTGAACGTTTGAATTTACATTAATTATCCAACAGATTAATTAACGGATGTTTGAGTCATAAATTCGCGGGAACGGAATTGAATGAGCAACGAATAGGTGACAATTGATTGGACGGTAGACATGAGATGGAGTGTGATGTGGAGCATGACGTGGAGCGATGGTAAATGGCCTTTTAATATACCTCGTTCGAGGGTAAGGTGAGGCGGTAAGTAGTTTCGGGATTTTAAGTCCTAAAACACTAAAAGCAGAAAAGGTTGTTTATGTGGGCGGTATAGGAAACTGCCCATTTCGAACCCCCCACCCCCCCGCCAATAAATTTTGGACGGTGTATGAGGGCCGAGGAGGACCGTGGACCATCAGGTCATGGTAGAGTGTGCAGGATGAGAGGTGAGGTGGGGGGTGTTTAACATATGAGTGGAAGTGATGGTGGGGTCACGACTTCAAGGGCGGATGTGAAAACTATGGGTCAAGGCGATTAAATGAAATAACATTGGATTATAAAACTTTTGGTTAATTAAAACCCGTCATATATATGTTTTCCCAATGTTACAACTTAGGATTGAAACATTTGATGCTTCAATTTGATTTCAAATGTTTACCTACCCTTTTACTCCTAACATTTTCACTTATTTTTCAGAGTGCATATAAGCTAGTAGCTTAACATTTTCTTTTTATGCCTAACCTACCTCTATGCCTTATTTCCACGATTGGCTCAGATTAAATTGTCAATCCAATTTTATTTTCTATATGTGACAATCAATTTAAATAAAATCCAATCATGATTAAACTGTATAATTGGATCAAATAAACTAGTGTGGCATCTAAACAAGCTGCACATAACTATTGTTTGCAAAACTAAATTGGACTAAAGTAGTGGCATTTAGATTTGCAACACTTTCAGACTTTATTGTTTTTTGCTTTTCTTTGTAACCTAACATTTTGTTTTTGCCTTCATTTTTTAGGGCATCTATTCTAACATTTTCTTTAATATGGACATATTTATCAAAATATTTCCTAACAATTTTATTCAATTTTAGCTTAACATTTTTTCAAATATATTTTTCATTTTTTGACTAATTGATTCTAACTTACCAAAACCAAAAATTCTACAACAGGGACTCCAACCGGGGACTACTTTCTCTTGTAGAATGCAGAGAATCTGTAGATCCATGTGTCTTCTTCTCGGGCTATGGAGTCTTTACTATAAAAAATCATATTGACAGCTTGAAAAGTAAAATAAACGGGATTTTTACAGTGGTAGTAATGAACTCTACTTCAACTTCTCAGTACTAAATGTAATGTTTGAGAAACCTTCCATTTACAGGATAAGTGGAATATAGTCCCTCAAGATTTTGTGGCACAAAAGTTTTGTTTCCCTTCGCTTCAGCAATTGCTAAAGGTCCAAACCACAGGTTGTCAAACTTGCCATCTTTTCCCTTATCTTCTCTTCTGGCATCCCACCTTAAAACTAGATCACCTTCCTTGAAGTCTCTTTCCCTGGCTCTTCTTTCAAACAGGCTCTTCATCTTATTCTGATACTTTTTCAATTTGTATTGAACTTCATCTCTGTTTTCATTTAGTTCAATAATATGATTTATTCTCCTTGAGAAATCATCAGGTTCATCTGTTGAATCCTGCAGGAATTTTAAAATGGGAAAGGCCAAATTGGTAGGGAAGATTGCTTCTTTCCCATAGACTAACTGAAAAGGATATTTTCTAGTAGATCTTTTTGGAGTAATTCTGTTTGCCCATACTGCATAAATTAAATGAGAATCCCAGCTCTTTTTATGATCTGCTAGAGTTGTTTTTATTACCTTTACCAGAATTTTATTTGAGGATTCTGCAAGGCCATTACCTTGAGGGTAATATGGAGTTGAATGATGTAATAGAATCTGATATTTATGGCAAAACTCAACCATTTTAACACTAGAAAAAGTCGTTGCATTATTAGTGACAATTTGAGTTGGGAAACCAAACCTAGATAAGATATTTTCTTCAATGAACTTAATTACCACTGCATCAGTAGAATTTCTTACTGGAATTGCTTCTACCCATTTAGTGAAATAGTCTGTCGCAGTGAGGGTCCATCTATGCTAATTACTTGAAGTAGGATGAATCTCTCCAACAAAATCTATTCCCCATGGAGAAAAGGTGTTGAAACTATTGATGGAACCAATGGAAGAGTTGCTAATTTTTGCTTACCAGCAAACATCTCACATGGAACACAACATATGACCTTTGCTACTACTTGTAAGAAGAATGTTGGCCAATAAAATCCTACCCTTAATATCTTATATGATGTTGCTCTCCAAGCATAATGTCCTGCACAAAATCTTGTATGAAACAGATCAATGATTCCTTCAATTTCTGATTCTGTTAAACACAATACCAAAATGTTTAGTGGATCTTTCTAGTACAAATTTTCATTTATGATACAATACTTTATTGCTTTAAATTTGAGAGGTTTACACTGGCTTTTGGAGAAAGATGTTGGACATTCAAAATGGATCAAGAAATTTACAATGTCTTGATACCAATTTGACAATAGAAATTTTTCATCAATGTGTAAAGGGGTAATCTGATCTGAAGGTAAAGGTTCCTGTGGATTCTTTTCTTCGGGATGAAGGGAAGATTCTTTTGGATTCTCCCATTTTGCAAGGACTGAAGGTTCTTGTGTATTCTTCTTGTCTGAACTTTGAGAAGGTTCTTGTGGATTCCCCCCTTCTACAAGTACTGAAGGTTCTTGTGTATTCTTCTTGTCTAAACTTTGAGAAGGTTCTTGTGGATTCTTCCCTTGTATTTCAAAAACAGAATTGATTCCGAGCACTTTACAATTGGATTCAGCTAGAAGCTTAGCTAATCCTTGACCCTTTACTAGCTTTGTGTTTTTGATAGTCCAATCAAACTCTATTATTTGAGTGATCCATCTACCTCTCTTCCCATCACTATCAATTTGGGTTAAAACAATTTTCACAGCACTGTTAGGGACATAAGCAGTAATAGGTGAATGTAGGACATACATTCTGAATGATTTCAAGGCTTGAATAAGGGCATAAGCTTGCTTCTCAATGATGTCATACTTAAGCTCGACATCTCTCATAACCTTACTGAAAAAGGCTATGGGTTGGTCATGGGAATATTCATTCCTTTGTAATAAAACAACAAGAAGGGTTGTTTCTGAGGCAAAGGAAAAGATACTGAATGGTTTGGTACAATCAGGGTTGGCCAAGGTAGGAGCTTCAAAGATAGCTTTCTTGATCTCATCAAATGCATGCGTGGAAGAGACAATCCATTTAACTTCATGATCCTTTTGAAGAATATTAGTTATATCTTTTACAATCTCAGCATAATTTGGGATGAATCTTTTTTAAAAAATAATCTTGCCTAGAAAAGCTTGAATCTCCTTCTTGTTTCTAGGTAAGGTCAATGTTTTAGTGGAAGACGCATGCTTGGGATCAATCACCACTCCTTCCTTCGAAATTATATGGCCCATCCATTTTCCTTCTTTGATAGCAAATAAAGACTTTATAGGATTCAGTGATATTCCAAATTTTCTACACCTATCAAAAACCTTTGTCAAGTGCTTTAGATGTTTCTGATCAGAGTTAGAAAAAACAGTTATGTAATCAAGATAAATAACCACAAATTTATTTACCTGACCCACAAAAGATATGTCCATATCTCTCTGAAAGGTTTCTCCAGCATTGGATAAGCCAAAGGGCATTCTGGAATACATAAATGTACCCCAGGGTGTAGTAAAGGTTGTTTTTACTCTATCTGTTGGATCAACATTTACCTGATTATAGCCTGAAAAACCATCAAGCATAGAAATTCTTTGTGCTCCTGAAACCATTTGAAGTAGCTGATCCATTTTGGGTAAAGGATAGTTATCTTTCAATGATGCTTTATTCAAATTTCTAAAGTCCACACATAGTCTGATTTCTCCATTCATCTTTCTAACAGGAACTAAATTTGCAATCTGATTAGAATACCTAAGAGGGAGAATAATCTGGGCATCCAACATTTTCTTAATTTCCTTTCTATAGTTGGTAGAAGAGCTATATTTATCCTCCTAAGTTTCTGTTGATAAGGTTTTGCTTCTGGTTTTAAAGGAATCCTATGTTGTATCAGTGAAGCGTCATAAGTCTTTAGATCAACATAAATCCATGCAAAAACATACTTGTATTTTTCAAGTAACTTGAGGTATTGAGCTTTGATCTTTGGATCTAAAGATGCACATATTTTTATGTTTTTAGTCTCAGCATTTGTTCCAATGTTAATTTCTTCTACGTCATCTTTTGAAGAAATAGACTGAGGGTTTCTGAGGACATCATTTCGGTAAAACAATTTCTCTAAAGGAATGAGACCTTTGGGAATAAAATTGTTGGACAATTGAATGATATTGTGATCAACAATTTTTGAATTGAAATTTGAAGTATCATTTTCATTTGTATTTTCATTTATTTCTATTCTATCTTCATCAATTTGTAGAACTAAAAATTCATCTATAACTTGCAGAAAAGGTTTCAATTGTTCATCATCTTCAAATATCTGCCAATATTTGAGATTATCTGGGATAGATGGTCTGTATTTGACTTGTATTTGATAGAGTAAATTAGTTTGATTAGGAATTTTAAATGAACTTGCAGAAACAGCTAAGGAATCTGCATGAATATTCTGATCTCTTGGAATATAAGTCAAATTAAAAGCATTAAAGAAATTTTCAACTGAATCCAAAACTTCATTTCAGTAAGGCCTAAGCCTAGGATGCTTGGTCTGGCAAATATTTCTCACTTGTTTGACAATAAGTTCTGAGTCAATAAAAACACTTAAGATTTGGACCTTTAAGCTTTTGGCTAACTGTAGTCCTAAAAGGAAAGCATCATATTCAACCACATTATTTGTAACTTCAAATTCAAGTTTGCATGATTGGGTAATATTTTGTTTTCTCTGGTGAAATTAAAACTACCCTAGCTCCTGCTCCATCTTTTGTACAAGAACCATCAAATAATAGTTTCCATACATCAGTTTGATTTAGTACAGGACTTTGAATTACATCTTCAATTTTCACTTGAGTTTCATGAGTTTGGTTTGAAGAGAGTTGAAAACAACCAAAATCTTGATCAATTGTATAAATGGAGTGGTTCCTTGGTTGGTTTGTTTTGCAAACAGTGTGCACAAATCTTACCTCTCTATATAACCTTAGTTGTTCTCCCCCATAAACTGGAATAGTGGCATAAGACATATCCATCTGAAGAGTTCCCCCTAATTTGGCACAACATGACCTAGAAAGGAGCATTCCAAAGTTGGGAGGGATATCTATGACAACTATATCAAGCACCACACTTTTCACTGGAATTTGGGCAAGGGTGACTACTAAATCCTTAATCAATCCTAAGCAAGGCATCCTTTTGGAATCAAAGGTGTACAAGTCATGATATGATCTAGTTATGTCAGGTTTCAAATGGTCCATGATAGTTTTTGGCATGAGGTTATGTGATGCTCCAAAATCAAGCATACAATTGTATAACATGGAATCATTTGTCTTAAGAGTTACATATAAAGGAGACACTATTTCATCTATCATATCTGAGCTAGGACCGAAGAAAACTGTTGGTTCTTCATCTTGCAGACTAATGATATCACTTTCAGCATCAACCGAGGTGTTTTGTATCCATTTGGAGACTTGATTTTTATACCCAGGGTTTTTGGAAAGCTCTAAAAGTGGAATTGGGATTTTAACTCTTTTTCAACATTAAATATAGTCAAAACATTCTTTTCATTTTGAGTTGTATCAATTGATTGATTTAATGGTAGAATAATAGTTGTTTGAGTTTCAACAGCCTTGGTTCGAGGTTGAATTATTGGAGGTTCCTTGGGAGGTCTTCCAGGGCCAGGTCTAGGCCTAAGATCATATCTCTTGTTTAACTTTGCAATTAAAAATTCAAAGAAGGCATGGTATTTAGAAACCTATGAGGATTCTTGAACTTTTTGAACCTGATTTTGCAGTGAGAGAGGACTAATGGCAATCTGATCAAGAGAAGTGTCCACATTATTAACGTCCTTAGTGATAGTCATAGTATTGTCATCAGGCTACTGATCATCTATCAGTAAAGGATTTGGAACCTGTTGATCATTAATAGGTCTCTGAAGAATTTGTAATTGTGGATTCCTTTTATATTGACCTTGATTTTGATTTTGGGTTTAGTAATTGTTTGTTGAACTGTCCTAGGTTGAGTCTCAATCTTGGAAATCCTGTTGGACTAATTTCTAAGAAGTGAAGTTAGTTCATCTATTTTAGAATTTTCATTTTTAGTTTTAGAGAAAGTAGAGGCCTCTTGACTAGTTTTAAGTTTTCTTTGTGTCTTTTCCTCTTTAGCCTTTAAAGTGGTTGACGAAACTCTATTTGCTTCTACCCCTATAGCATTAGTTTGCATATATTCAAGAGTTCTTGAAGTTCTTTCTCTTAACATAACAACAAAATCATCTTCAAAGCCTTTTGAAAATCTTGATCTGGTTGTTGCTATAAGGGGGTTTACAATCAGCGGGCATCTTATGGTAAAGTTTGTTGAACCATTTGATAAAATCAAAGATAGGTTCACCATACTTTCTTTTAAGTTCATCAAACTCATTTAAAAAGTAAAGAGCATCTTTCTTCACTCCCCATTGATTCTTAAATATATTTGTTAGTTCTTCCCAGTTTCTAATGGAATTTGCAGGTAACTACCTAAACCAAGTTCTTACATTTCCTTCAAGAGACTGAACAAACAACCTCATGTAAACATTCTCTTGTTCTATGTTCATGTTGTCTACAAAGTCTAGGAATGCTTGAAGATGGTCTTTAGTTTAAGGACTAGTTTCTCCATTATACCTAGGGAGATGTTTCAAATATCCATTAGGGAAAGCATCAAGGACTTATGGTAAAACTAAAGTTGCATATCTTGCCTGTACAATGGGTTGGAATTCCATAGTAGAAGATGATATATGAGATGTTTGTGAGGATGATGAAAAAGAAGAGGAAGATGATGATAAATAAGGGGAATATGGTGAAAGAGGGGGTGAACTAGTATGCAGAGGTGAATTAGGAGGAGATAAAGAAGGTGGAGACTTCCTGAATGATTTTAGAGGAGTTTTAATTACCAACTTGTGGACCTAAGATTTAATATCCTCTTTTACGTCAAAAAGTGGATTTGAATATACAGAAAAGGTCCCTTCAGGTTGTCTAGAGGTAGAAGATTCAAGTTGTTCAGAAGTGGAATGAAATGAATAAGTGGTACGGGAAATAAAGTCTGTAGGTGTGTATTCAGGTAAGTGAACAGCTAGGTCATACTCAGAATTAGGAGATCCTGGTGGAAGTGGGGGTTCTGGATGAGATTCAAGAGAATGAATAAGGAAAGCTTATATGAAATCAACTCCCCTATCTAACAGTTCAATAACCATAGGTGATAAATGAGTGGTATCTATATCAAATGGAATGTTACTATAGGGATCAAAATGTACAATCTCTTCAGTGTGTAAAGTTGAAGCGGAAGAAGATGGTTGGTGTCTTCTTTTGGAACTAGTCCTTTTCAGAAGTTTCTCTGGATCTGACAGAGGATTAACTTTGTCAGACTCAGAATGGGATCTTGTGTGCTTAAAAGGTGTCAGTTTGGCACAGTTGAGTTGCCAGGTGAAGGATTTTGACCTATCTAAACCTTTAGTCACCTTAAATGAATAAGATTAATATCGTTGTCATAAGGAAAACTTAATGAAATTCGAATCCCCGGCAACGACACCAGATTGATGTTGTATCTCTAAGATGATAATGGTCATCTATCATGATTGTTTTAGAGGTTTTGTTTTAATTTGGAGGACCAATGTATGAAACAAATGTAACACTGTAATGCCTAACATTTTGAATAATATTGTTAAAATTGGAAACCAAGGAAAAACTTCATGTGGGTCATCTTATTCATGGCTGATAATATTTTTATTAGATTCCTCTCATTGAGAGGTGTAGGATTGATATAAAGATCATCTGATTCCGATAAGCATTCATGGAGATATGAATTTATTTTGATTATGGAATTATTATCAAGCTGACCTACAACTCATGTAGGCTCAGAAGCCCAACAGTCGCATCTATTCAAACACCAACGTTGTGTATAAATATAAGAGGAATTTTCCTCATTTGCACTCACTCATCTCATCACATCTCTCTTTCTCTCTACTACGCAGAAATGAGTCTCTTCTCTACTGCGCAGAAATGGGTCTCTCTCTCACACATTTGAAGCCAGAAACTGCTGGAACTGAAGCTGCAACTGCAGAAATAAAGATTGACCTGCGTGGCCTAGAAGATCTCCTCTTTGGAACTGCACTATAGGTTCATCTAAACCTCCTCTGAAATCTGCAACTTTTGGTGGTGGAATGAAGTCAATCCAATGAACGGTTTGCGAGATATCGACTGCCCTAGTTTGAAGCCGGAAACTGCTGAAATTGAAGCTACAACTGCAGAAGTAAAGATTGACCTGCGTGGCCTAAAATATCTCCTCATCTAAACTGCGAAGTAGGTTCATTTGAACCTCCTCTAGAAGCCACAACTTTTGGTGGTGGAATGAAATCAATTCGACGATCGGTTTATGAGATATCGTCTGCCCTAGTTTGATAATGAAGCTGCTAATGCTGATGTTGTTGATCTAGGGTTTGCTACTACTGATATGAATCAGATTTATTGTACTATTTCTCTCTGCTGAATTATTGAAGATAAAAGAAGATTTGATCAAAGGATTTCCCCACACATTGTGGGGTTTGTCCTTGGCTAGCCGCCACATCTTGTGTCTCTTGTCTTGGCTTGTTTTTTGTCGATCATTTAATGTTCTATTTGCACTTTACTTTATGTACATGTGATTGCTAATTTGTAGAATATAATAAGAAAAAGAAGTAAACTGTCATAAGAATAGAACATACCATAACTTAACATGGTATCAGAGCTGAGGTGAAGACAAATCCCAAGCAAGAGCAAGAGCAAGAGCAATCACCGAAGAGAAGATTGGCAAGGCTATCCTAAAAGAACTATGGGGTCCTCAACACTCCTTCCTGCCGAAGACAAGCTCCGTGAGAAAGCTGACTATCATGGATGGAAGATGTCTATCGATCTAACCCTCGAGGATCAAGGAGTGTTGGGTTACGTGAGAGGCAATATTGTTGAGCCTCCATCAAATGAACCTCCTGTTGCCAGGAACAAATGGAAGAACATAGAAATTAAAGTGAAGAAGATCATCCAGGACTCTATCGACAAGCGCTTGGTGGCCTATACCTTTGATCTAGACACCTCCAAGGAAATCTACGATAGACTGGTGAGTTTATTTAAAGTTAATGATGCAAATCAAGTTTTGTTTCTTAGAAATAAGTTGAAGGAAATTAAAATGGGTAAAGATGAGAGTATGCAAGCATACTTCTTAAGGATCACCGAAATCAGGAACGATCTCCTATCTATTGGGAAGGATATCACTGACAAGGGAATGGCACTCACGACTCTTGGAGGATTACCATCCAAATGGTACGTGTTCAGGGCTACTCTTCTAAACTATAATGTAATTTCTGGTTTCGAGGAATTAATGGATAGATGCATTCAAGAAGAAACAAGGGTAGAAGAGCAAGAAATGTCCATGCCTAAAGGTCCTCTTGCTGCTTTTTCTTCTCATGCTAAGAGAAGAAATAATTCTGGGTCTAAATCAAAAGGAAAGGCTAGATCTAAGGGTGGAAGAAAAGGACAATGTTTCATTTGCAATAAAGCAGGTCACTATGCAAGGGAATGCCCTGATAGAAAGGACTCTCACCATGATGATGATCAAAATCCCTCTCATGGTAATCGAAGGAATGACAAATTCAACAGCAAAGGTAAGAGGAGAGATGGGGATCGAAGAAGAGGACAACCATTCAAGAAGGCTAGAAAGTCCAGGATGTATTAAATGCACCTGACGTAAAAAATAACCTAGTGTCCATCTCGGCAATGGAAGACAAAAGCTACAAGGTAACCTTCAGCAATGGCAAGGTATGTATATGGAAAAATAATGTTAAAGATGCCTTTACTCTTGGGTCATTATATCAAGTCGATGGAAGTCTGCTAGGTGTCATGTCTTATGACACATCTCTTCAGTCCAAATGTTGGCATCAGAGGTTTGCCCCCCTTCATTATAAAGCTATGCTCGGTGTAAAACAAATGGTGACAGGGATGCTCGAATTCCAAGTAGAGAAAGAAGGTGTATGTCCGGGATGTGCCGAAGGAAAGCTCAAAAGGGGACCATTCCCCTCAAGCCAAAGCAAGACCTCCGATATATTACAGTTGGTTCACTCAGGCATATCTGAGGCTAGCATTAAGAGGGATATTACTACACCACATACTTCTGAGCATAATGGTGTGGCGGGAAGGAAGAACCGTACGATTGTGGAGGTTGTTCGGGCCATTCTACATGATCAAAGACTTCCGAAGTTTCTATGGGCTGCAATTACAAACACCGTCGTATATGCCCTCATCAAGCATTGGGTTCCAAGACTCCTGAAGAAAAGTTCACCGGTAAGAAATCTGATGTTTCTCATTTTTAGAATTTTTGGAAGCCTTATATATTTTCATGTACCAAAAGAGAAAAGAAATAAATTGGGTGCATCTGGAAAGAAGGGAATTTTCGTGGGCTATGGTGAAAATACTAAAGGCTATAGAATTTATGTAGCTGGTCAAAGGGAAGTCATAATTAGTCATGATGTCACCTTTTATGAAGATATGGCTCTTAGCAAGGTGAACAATCTTACGAATTTGAGGAGCTCTCAAGAAGCTGACACCAGGGAACTGAAAGAAAAGGATGATGAATTAATGCCTGGTGTAGAAGAACCCATGGATCTGATTGATCCTCCTCCACATGAGCCTTCCTCTTCTAGGAAGAGGCCTTTATGGCTTAGGGGGATACTTGATGATGCTAAAGGACATGCTGCACCCTGAGGAACCTTCCGTCAAAGTAAGAAACCTAACAGGTATCAGGGATACCTGACCATCATGAGCACGATCATACAAAATGAGCCTTTATCATTCTCAAATGTTGTCAAGCATCAAGTATGGAAGGATGCTATGACCAAAGAATATGAGTCTATTATGGGGAATGATGTCTGGGATGTAGTTCCTAGACCCCAGGACAATACAATTGTCACTTCTAAATGGCTTTACAAGATAAAGCATGCAACAAATGAAAGTACGAAAAAGTATAAGGCTCATTTTTTTGCTCGTGGTTTCTCCCGGAAGGAACGTATAGACTATGATGTGATATTTGCACCAACCGCTTGATCATAGCCCTTGCGGCTTCACAAGGTGGAACCTACATCAGATGGATGTCAAGACCACGTTCTTGCATGGTTCTATCAAAGAAGAGGTCTATGTGGAGCAAACTGAAGGATTTGAGATTTATGATTGAAAATCTCATGTATGCAGGTTGAAGAAGGCTCTCTATGGGTTGAAGCAAGCACCCCAAGCATGGTATGAGAGGATCGATAGCTACTTGATGAAGCTGAGATTCACTAGGAGTGAAGCCAATTCTAACCTTTACTTTAAGGTCAAAGATGACAAGCCTCTCATAATAGTGCTATATGTGGATGACCTCTTTCTAACAGGTGCAAACCCTCTCATTCACAAATGTAAGAGGGAGTTGGTTTCTGAATTTGAAATGAAGGACCAAGGACTTGAAGTGTGGTAGAAGTCAGGGGAAATTTTCCTATCTCAAGGAAAATATGTGGTGAAGATATTGGAAAGATTTGGTATGATGGATTGCAAGCCTGTGACTACCTCGAGGATCTTAACTTTTAAAAGTTATATGGTAGTGATGTCAGACCAGATTTGGGAAATGCCTCTGAGTTTCATAAACTCATTCGCATTGATGTTCTGGGTGGACCTCCATCCGAACTATGTTTTGCAGTTGCATTTGTGAGCTTCATATTGGTTGAGCCTCATGGATTGATTACCAATAATCTTCTGGATATCTATCGTGGCATAATGGGTTAAGCTACACTTACCGAAGATGTGGAGCTACTTGGATATTATACTGATGTTGATTGGGCAGGCAGTGTGGTGGACCGTAAGAGCACTTCCGGGTGTTGTTTCACCTTGGGATCTGCTTTGATATCCTGGATGAGCAGGAAGCAGAAGTCGGTGGCTTTGAGCACTGCCAAGGCAGAATATATTTTTGCTAGCATGACCTCGTATGAGGCAGACTGGTTGCGAAAGCTCTTCAGTGAGTTGTTTGGATTTACATTGGATACCACTGTGATTCTCTGTAACAACCAGAGGTGGGATTCAATTATTAAGGAATCCTGTATTCGTCGATTTCTCCAACAGATAGACATCATCTGGGATACGGTAAATCAATGAGCAAGGAGGCTCCATCACATTAAGATGATGTATAGGTCGATACACCTTGTCAAAGCCCTGGGGAAAGATCTAATCTGTGATTTTCCCAAACGACTTGGAGTCATCAAGAAACCCTTGTACAAGGGTCCTGCATGTTGCATACATTGAGCTCTGGGAGCTCCGAGGGCTTGCGGTTCTTACAGGAACAACATACGACCACAGGGTGACTCACCCTCCCCTGGTGGTGCGTACTGGAACAAGATGATTCGCTCTCTTATGGGACAAGATGATTCGCTCTCTTGTGGAATAGGATGATTCACTCTCCTATGTAGTAGGATGATTAGTTCTCCTTTGAGGCCTAGATTGATGAGTTCTCCATGGTGATTGTAGCAGGATTGATGTGTTCTCCTGTGAGGCCTAGATTGATGTGTTCTCCATGGCGGCCTAGATTGATGTGTTCTCCATGGCGATTGTAGTAGGATTGATGTGTTCTCCTGTGAGGATAGGATTGATTAGTTCTCTTGTAGAGGCATCCTACCCATGCAGTCTGGGACTCATGGAAAGTACCTCTCATCTGATCAATGAGTAGGGAAATGAAGTTAGGGACCATAGTAGTACCGATGGACGCATCGTTGTATCTACCGTACTCCCTACACTAGGATGACCTCCATTGATCTGGGATCAATGATACTGGTCTTGGACCAGTGGTAGGAGTTGTACCATACTATGATGTTGACTTTGGGTCGGTTGAGACTGGTCTGGGACCAGTGGTACATACTCCGAGACTGACTTCCTGTCAGTGCAGTACTGGTCTGGGACCAGTGAGAGTGGTACATATTATGACGCTGACTTCGGGTTGGTTGAGACTGGTCTGGGACTAGTGGTACACTCTCTGAGACTGTGATACTGGTCTGGGACGAGTGGTAGGAGTTGTACCATACTATGATGCTGACTTCGGGTCAGTTGAGACTGGTCTGGGACCAGTAGTACATACTCCGAGACTGACTTCGTGCCAGTGCAGTACTGGTCTGGGACCAGTGAGAGTGGTACATACTATGACGCTGACTTCAGGTCGGTTGAGACTGGTCTGGGACTAGTGGTACACTCTCTGAGACCGTGCTTTGGTCTGGGAATAGTGGTAGGAGTTGTACCATACTATGACATTGACTTCAGGTCGGTTGAGACTAGTCTGGGACCAGTGGTACATACTTCGAGATTGAATTCGTGTGAGTGAAGTACTGGTCTGGGACAAGTGAGAGTGGTACATACTATGACGCTGACTTTGGGTCAGTTAAGACTGGTCTAGGACCAGTGCTCTGAGACCGCGATACTGGTCTGGGACCAGTGGTAGGAGTAGTACTTACTATGAAGCTGACTTCCGGTCGGTTGAGACTGGTCTGAGACCAGTGGTACGCACTCTGTGACTGACTTTGAGTCAGTGGAGGATGATATTGGTCTAGGACCAGTGGAGTTGTACTTACTATGACGTTGACTTTGGGTTGATTGAGATTGGTCTGGGACCAGTGGTACATACTCTGAGACTGACTTTGAGTCAGTATGATACATCCTCGATCATTTCTTCTTCTTCATAATTCAGACAAAAGCAGAGCAGAACAGAACAATGCAAGAGTAGAGCAGAATAGAGCAAAACAGTACCAATCAGTACAGGGTAGAACAAGACAAAGTAGAACATGCAGAATAGAGCAAAGCAGGGCAAGGGTTGGGCTGTACAGGGCAGTGCATTTGATGGATGAATAGTAACGACCGATAGACAGATTGCAGATGAAGTTCTCCCTGGTTGAGAGGGAATGTTAAAATTGGAAACCAGGGAAAAACTTCATGTGGGTCATCTTATTCATGGCTGATAATATTTTGATTAGATTCCTCTCGTTGAGAGGTGTAGGATTGATATAAATATCATCCAATTCCGATAAGTATTCATGGAGATATGAA